>JAOVVH010000054.1:15456442-15469846 GCA_028566435.1 Scorpiodoras heckelii
ATATATGGAGAATAATTTGGAGAAGTTCCATATATTGGTGCGTTATGGTCAAGGGTCAAAAAACTTCTGGCCTTTTTGTGTAGCTTTTGCCTGTAGCACCATATGGAATAAATACCAACTTTAAAAAACTATTGTTTATATATTACCACGTTGTTTCTGTAAGATTTCTGCCACAGGTACGTTTAAGGATAGTTTGTGTTTTCTCCAGTTTTTTTCCCCAAAGTCATTCCACAACATGAAATGTATATAAACATATTTTAAAAAGTATGACTTTTTTCCAAATAAATTTTAAAATGGCTCCATTGACAAAGAGGAGAGAAACAGAAGAGAAATAATACACTTCAGCAAGTGCTATTATCAGAAAGTAACAGCTTTGGTTTGGTAACACCATGCCATTCTTGTGTTTTATTCTTTACATAGCTTTTCATTGGTATTGTATCACTACCACATCAGACATTACAGAATTCCTATGAAAATTTTACATTTACATTTACAATTGTTTCGGATAATTTTTTAAGAATTTAAAGAATTACACCAACCCTCGAACTACTCACACTTAAGTGGTTATAAAAACAAATGTGATTTCAAGCCAAATAATTTAATACCTAAATGACTATATTTGCAGAAGTTTTGATTTAAGATTAGATCAAATCAGATTTAAATGTCTTGTTTATAAGTGATACATATCAGCTTGTTTAGAATAGGTAATAATTTTTCCCCTTATCTTCAACCCACATGGTCTGCTCAAGGAGATGTTTTCCTTTTGTAGAATTAAAATAGATCATTTCATGTGTGAATAACAGTATAGGAAATAGAACAAAATCCTCAGTGAGGAAAAAAAGATCAATTCTTTTTTTCATTGATACTCATACATTGTCTGATCTTGTAATATGTGGTCATTATTTTGCAGTGAGTCTGCCAATACAAAGACGTGTGCATCTAGTGAGAAGTGAAACATTGTTTTATTCTAACCTCAGTCATGAGACACTGCTAATACAAACCAAGCCACTAAAGAGATCAGAGGAGATTGCATGTACTTGCCGTTTCGTCTTTTGTAGTATGCACACTGAACAGCATTTGAAAACAGCAGTAAGAGCAGAGTGACAGAGAGAAAAATGCAACCCAGGACTGCTGATGAAATCCTGCCTCTGTTGTCCTCAGCAGCTACATTTGTTATAGTCTCTAAAAAGAAACATAGCACCACACTATATATATGTATAACATTATATACTCAGATATAATGTTAGGAATCTAAACACAGATATGCGATTGGCAGTCGACGCTGTCTTTATTGTTAAAAAATATTATTGCTTTATTCTTGCTCCAAGTGAATGCAGTGAGTATAGTGAGTGTAGGGAATGCAGCGAGTGAAGTGAATGTGGTGAGTGTAGTGAGTGTAGCGAGTGTAGTGAGTGTAGCGAGTTTAGTGAGTCTAGTGAATGCAATGAGTACAGTGAATGTAATGAGTGTTGTGAATGTAGTGTGTATAGTGGGTGTTGTAAGTGTTGTGAATGTAGTGAGTATAGTGAGTGTAACGAATGTAGTGAGTGTAGTGAATGTAGTGAGTATAGTGAATGTAGTAAGTGTAGTGAGTGTAACGAATGTAGTGAGTGTAGTGACTGTAGTTAGTCTAGTGAGTGTAGCGAATGTAGCGAGTGTAGCGAATGTAGAGAGTGTAGTGAATGTAGTTAGTCTAGTGAATGTAGTGAGTATAGTGAATGTAGTGAGTGTAACGAATGTAGTGAGTGTAGTGACTGTAGTTAGTCTAGTGAATGTAGTGAGTATAGTGAATGTAGCGAGTGTAGCGAGTGTAGTGAATGTAGCGAGTGTAGCGAATGTAGTGACTGTAGTGAATGTAGTGAGTGTAGTGACTGTAGTTAGTCTAGTGAATGTAGTGAGTGTAATGAGTGTAGTGAGTGTAATGAATGTAGCGAGTGTAGTGAATGTAGTGAATGTAATGAGTGTAGTGAATGTAGTGAGTGTAGGCTTCACCTGTTGTGGCATTTGTTAGATTTGGCGTCGATGCATTCACTGTGGTAACCGGTATGTAATAAGAGCTTTCTATTTGAAAGGAAATGCATGTGATTAGGTTTAAATTCATTCAAAGAATAGTATTCTTTGGTCATTTTCAGTCAGCAATCAGCAGTACCGTAATTCTAACAGAGACCATTCTGCAGTCCTTGTGGTCTAATGGTAAATCTCAGATTCACATTGGTCTACTACTCTTCCTAACATTTATGCACTAGTAGCTATGTGTTGTTGTTTCTTTGAAGGTGTCCCTGATCAGTACCTGAGCACAGCACTGCAGCATCCTCCTTGTGGCCGCAGTAGTTTCTGCCTCTTTCAAGCTCAGTGGCACACTGCCAGAGGTTTTTCTCTGTCCCACTGCAGTTTAGTTGGCTGATGTGTATAGGACCAGAGCCTGGGTTAACATCAACAGTGTTCCTATGGATACTTACAGCAGTACCACAGCGCAGCTGGGCACAAACCACATCTCCTCCTTTTAGGTCCCATCCATCATCACATACTGTTCCCCAGCCTCCAGTGCCAAATAGCTCCACCCGACCTACACACCTGTCTTTGCCTCCAATCAGCTGCATAACCTGCCACGCTGTGAAACATGCCAGAGAAATAAATCTGCCACAGCAACAATCATGACTTTAATGCTAATCTGCTGGTTGTTGAAGGACTTACCACATTGGACTGTCACATTGGAACAGTGGTCTGGTGCAACTTCTGTGCAGTTGTACAGGGTAGAGTTTATGATGGTGCAGTCAGACAGGCAGGTGTTCATAGATACTGTACCATTTGCAGCAAAGACTTCTCCACAGCCAAGGTCATTACAGAGTTGAGCCATATCTTTCTTTGTCTGAGTGCTCTGATTTGTCAGTTTTACAGGCACCCAACTGCCATGATGAAGAGCCAACAGAGTTCCAGAGCAGTCCTCAGAGAGTCTGGGTGTATGTGGTCCACCTTTAGTGCCTAGAGGAAATAGTTTAAATAAGATGGCCTATTATGGCAGTTATCATTATAAAATTACTACTTGGTCTACAATACTGTGTCCAAGGCACAAAGGCATGTGAAACACTATGGAAATATAAATTTAAATTATGACTAATGTGTGAAAAATATGAATAAATACTACATTCAATAAAAGTGCAAACAGGCCAAAGTGCAGGTGTTCAGAGCATTTAGATCTAAACATTATTTAAACTGAAATTACAATTCAGGACCTTTTACCCTAAATAGTAAAATAAAAGTAAAAATAAAATCTAGTCACATTGCAATCATTTACTTGACTTTGTGCTTTTTTTTCTTGAGAAAAGTTTTTGAATCTTATTTTATGAAGAGCAAGTGAGACTGATAGCCTGTACCGGTGTTTCCAATACAGTGCATAAACGCAAAATAAATGAGAGCTACAATGAATTGGTAGCTTACTAAAGAAAAAATATTTTCAGTCATGAGTTTGAGGTTTGTTTATAGATATATGGAGTGAAGATATGTTCAAGTAGTTAAGCTACAGTGAGGGTATTAATTTTGAATTCTGGTAAATCAAAATATATTTAGACTAGTTAAATACTTTACACCTCAGGCCAGAGACACCTGAGAATATAAAATTTCAAGTTATTTGGATAATAGCTGTTTATTACTTTGGAGAATATGTTATCTTATTAGAAGAAATAAAAATCACAACTAATACAATAAAAGGTCATAGAAATGTTGTCACTTTGGTTGTTTTTACACTGGAATCAGGGTCTGAAGTGGCCAAAGTAATCTTATATCTGTCCATTTTGCGTTGTGTTAAAATTAACATAACCTTTTTTTTCTTCTAGACATAATACACTAATATGCTTGTTTACGTAGAACAACAGACTTTAACAATCATTTATGAATTAAGAGGGTTTATTTTCCCCAACCACACATATCAACCCAGTAGGCTCGACTAACTGAATCAGGTATGTCAAATTCCTAAAAGAAATGTAAAACTGGTCAGCATCAGGGACTTTTTCAATTTATGGCAAAATTCACTGCTCAGTTTATTTCAGGTTTTAATGAGTTTTGGGGTGTTTTTGTTGTTGTTGTTCTTCTTCTTCTTAAATTAGGTTTCTGACTTTTCCTCAGGGGTATAACATACTGAACACAATATATGTTACATTTCTCTTCATTAAATGTTTCACTGATCTTGTTCAGGTGCATTTCATTAATATGAGAAAGCTATGACTACAGACAGAAATCAGTGTATTTCTAGTTCTTCCTTTAGCACACTTGTGTCTTTATGAGCTAAAAAGCTCAAATGTAGTGCCATTGTTTCATAAGATTTTTTTGTCTGTGATTTCGCACTATGTATTTGGCCTTTTAAGTACTGCAATCTCTTCAGCTTTGACTTTCCGGAAAATTGTTACTTAGCTGCAACACATCCTGCAGAACTTTTCTCTTCAAACTTTTCCTAAAGACCACACAGATAGCCCAATGCCTGCCAAATAAATGCTTTCAACTAAAGGAGTATGTAAACAGTTCACTTTAGCATAGTTTCTGTGTGGTATATTGCAGAAAAAACATCTATCCTATCCATCTATACTGAACTTGTATCCAGATAAATATTTTTATATTTGAGTTATTAAGTGTGTAGTTGAGTGAGCTAAGACTCGTGTACAGTAATATCTGTAAACCATGCACTTGCTAAGAGTTAAAAGGAAGTTGTTTGATTACCAGCTGTGCTCTTCAGTTTCTTTCATTTCTAATAAAGAAGGTAAAGGTATTTGTTGATGCTGATACAACAGAGTTGTGTATGCTGTGTTGCAAGATATAAACTGCAACACAGCCACATCCCGTGAGTCACTTCCTGTGGAAATGTCAACCTGTGGCATGGGGGACACTGGGGAAAACTTATTCTTTCCTTGTTTTAAGAAGGTTTGTAGCATTAAAGGCAACAAGCCATGATTTTTGGCTGAATTCAGACCCTGAATGACAGATGTGCAATATTATTGAATGTTGATGTAATTGCAAAAAGAAAGGAAGCTGAAAAGGGGTATTGTCAGTAATTTCCTGATGTGATGCTGTGATATTTTGTATAGAGACAATTCTCACAGGGCCCTTTATAGTGCAAATCCTGGATTAACACACCTGTATTATGGCAGTGGCAGTGTTTCTGCTGTTGTCTCCATGTACTGTAAAATGTCATTATCATTAAGTCCCATCCTTTTCATTTCAAATCATGTCAATTTGTGGACATAGTGTTAATTGAATTTTTTAACAATAGTATGTTTCTTAGTAATATTTTACTAACAAAACATTTTAAAATTTCTTCTGAATTTCTTTACACACAGTGTTGATTTTAGCAGTGATACTACTTACCGGTACTCTGTTTCTCAACAAGCTTGTCACTAGGGCTAGTGTCAGTCCCGTTTTCTGTAGAAGAAATAGCTGCACCCTGTAGTCCTAAAGCAAAAAAATAAAATAAAAATGCTTAAAAAATTAATAAAATAAATAAATATAGAGACCACATTTTCAAAAGGAAGCTGTAATACTGAACATACTGACAAAAAGTTGGAATTGTACTTTTTATGATGAAAATAAAAAAATGATTACTGATTAATACAGGGTGTCCCCAAAGTCTCCATAAGAAAAAATAACAGTCATATTACATTTTATGTTATATTGTATATATTATTTAAATTTTTATATTTTTGTAAATATTTTGTACAATTTTATAATTAATATTTTAGAAATAACGGTACATTAAACTAAATTTCCCATTTTCCCTATGTATGGCGACTTTTGGGACGCCCTGTAGATTAATTGAAAAGTTGTGCTGGGTGTCCTTTATAATATGTATAATGTTTATATGAAAAGTAACCCCCATACATTAGAGTTGAAAGGTAAATGCAATTTTTGCAACATGCCGTGTCTCTCTGCGTCACGTTAGTATGAGTTTGTAGACTACAGTGCAATGATAAGCAATGATTTAATACAGAAATGTTCTTAAAAAAGAGCTTCTTCAAACATTAAATTAGAAAATAAACATCATGGGGGGGGTGTTTCCAATTGGGCCTTTTAATGTACAAAAACTTGTAGGTGTGTAGTTAATGTGATATTGATTTTGTCCTAACACAATACATTTTTTCATTCACCGCACAAACTAGCACAAAAAAAAGTAAAAGAAGAAAGTGAGGGAGGGAGAATGCATTCCATCTAAAGTCAATATTTCTTGCACTTTAGTTTCTATTTTATTTTATCTTGTATTTTCAGATTCTTTTTGTATATTTTGTAAATATGTATTACATAGTGTGAATGAGATGAAAAGAAATGTTGCTGTTATGAAATATGGATGTGTTTCATAGCAATTGTTTAACAAACCCTTGCTTAGCCATATATAACAGCTTACAGAAATCAGTTAACAGAAATCAGAAATGACTTACAAAAAATTAAGTGATATATAAGAAACGTCCTGGTATAATGATACTCAAAGGCAACTGTAATGGATGTGTGTGTGTGTGTATATATATATATATTAGTGCTGTCAAATTAACGCGTTAGCAAACATTAAAGCATTAAAGAATTAATCGCAATAAAAAAAAAAGATCGCAGATTAAAGATTAGTTAAATTATGCAAACCAGCGGCGCCGTAATTTCCATTACGTTATTCATTTTAGGCTGCGTTCCAGTCGCAAGGGTCCCTGAATCTCAGGGTACAGAATCTCAAGGGCCCTTCATAGGGACCTCGGTCACTAAAACATGAAATGTCTATGAACTGTGGGTGATGTATTTTAACTTTTTAATGTGTGTTTTGGTTGGAACATAAACTTGCTCTTCGGTTGCAACTTGCCGCGTTACTCTAATTGGCGAATCGATGCCTTTAATTAAACTCCAACTCTAATCAGTATATCAGATGAACAAAAGACAAAAAGAAATGAAGTTTTAAAAAATGAAAAGACGTAAATCATCTTTATTATTTCACTTTTATCGAATAAAGTCAAGTGAATAATGAGGCAACATTCAACAATCGTTTCTCTTAAAACAGACCAGTGATAAACGGCAACAACATTTTCAATGGCCCTACGATGACTTTCTGCATGTACAACTCAAATCAAAATGTGCGTTAAAACTGCAATATATATGTGTGTGTGTGTGTGTATGTAGAGATGCAAATGTGTTACGCCTATTAGAAGGCTGGATAGTAGACAGAACATTGTATAGTGAGGTAAATGCTTGTATAATCTGTATAACATTCCTGACATTTATTCAGAATAAATATATTTAATTTATACAAATTGTTTATGTATTTGAGATTTTGATGTTCATATGCACTCAAAGAATGTGTTACACAAAGCTGTTTCAACATTAAGAGAATCTTGTAAAGATACGTCTCTTTCGTCCATGTGTCAACTTTCATTATTTCCTCACGGATTATTAAAGGTTTTAAGTCTTATTTTAAACCAGCAGCTGATAAAATGTCTGTTGTTGTTCATATACTGAGGCTCAGGTGTTTTTTTTATGACATGCTACACATGCACGAACAGGCCGTTGTTGTACAAATTCATAATGTTTTGTGTTAGACATATTGTACGATGACCATAGCCATATATAAGGTCTTATATTCAGTCTAAGGACATCACACGTACTGAGAACGTGACTTGAACTTGAAACATGAGAAAACGTCAAAGAAGACATACATAATGCTTAAATACTTAACCTTAAAACAACCGTGATGGCTGTTTTTGACTTATCATGTTTGTAATATATAATATTACAATATAATTAAGGTGCAGAAACAAATATGCTAAGTCAATTTTAAAGGTTGGAGAGTAGATAGTACATGGGACAGTAAGGTAAAGTGCTCATGTAATCTGTGTAATGTGTCACAGTCCTTCTTAATAATAAACAAATAAATAAATTGTTCTTAATAATAAAAAACATATTCCATCGTGGTGAAGTTTGCTGAACTAATGTTTACACACTGGAACTATTACTTTCATTTCCGCTATTATAAAGCACCAAAGCAGCGCTCTTGCAAAGAGCATATGACAGATCTACAGATTTACAAACACTTGTTTTTCATGTGGCAGGGTGGCAGTTGTTTTTGAAGAGCTGTTATTTATTCCTATTTTTATTTTGAAAAATCAATAAGAACGACACATGTAATCACAGTATTTAACACAATGCGACAAATACTGAAAAGAGAAGGCTTTCTGTGGGGTCTTTTTGGACCAACATTAAATGTAAAATATCAACACACTCCAACCTTAGCCTGGCAGAGAAATGTCAAGTGCAGAACATTTTACCTTGATGCAAGCACAAAGCATGGAGGACGACCGCCATCAGCAGAACTTCCATTTCACAGTACACTGCCTGAAAATGACAGACTGACTCTCAGAGTCTGACAAGCCCAGAGCCTCCTCTGGTGTATATTAGCTCAAATGGTATCATTTGCATATGTGTGACCCTGCACCTTCTCAGTGTCTTTGCACACTTGCAGACTGTGGTTTCTCCTAAGACACAAAGCATTCACACTCACACACTCACACACACCCTGTTTGCCTGTTTGCATTTTGCATGGGTCAGGAACATGCACAGCTGTGGTTGGATAGCTGAAGGTTGCTTTGCTATGGGGGACAGTTTATATCCTTCTCCATGTACACAGTTATCACAGGTTGCTTCTGTATGATGATTTCTTTGCATTTTAAGTTTAGGAGATCTAACCGATAGATGTTTGATGTTATCTGAAATAGATAACATATATACAGTAGTCTAGCTTATATAGAGTGAAAAACAGAGAGGCTGGTGAGGGAACAAATGTTCTAGCATAAGTGAATGTTCTTTAATGAACTAAAAAATGTAATTATTGGCAGTTGTGGTATAGCCATAAAACGCTTCAGAATATGCTGTTGTATGAAAATAATCACTTGAAAGGTTGTATCTCTACTGGTCCTTATGCCACCACCCACTGTTGATTATTCTCTCAATGACAGTACATGACCAAGTGTTTTATTTCTCACATAATATAAAAATTATTTTTAGTACAAATCCTGCTGATGCTTTGTAATCTAACGTGTGCAACCAAACACAACACAACACAAGACATTCCATACACAATGTGTCATGGTATTTCTCTCCTAGTTAAATAATGCTGGTATTTTTAAGTACTACATCTCTCCACTTGGCCGCTATCTTTGGAAGACTTTAAAGCAACTGTTTCTATATACTTTACTTCAAGAGACCCATGAATCAGAAACAGACTGATAAGACCTTTCAAAAATGAATCCGAATTGTCTGTTAAAATTGGACCAAACAATGGTTTTTCAAGTAATAGAGCAAAAGTACTCTAAGTGCACTCATACATCAGTGTAAGAACCTCATAGGCATGACCACTTTCTAATAATGTCTTAACCAACAAGGCAATTGCCGATTTTACATAATTCTGCCACCATGCTGAAGGTTATGCCATGACCCATCCATATTATAAGCAATGTATTGTTTCTGCTCGTATGTTCTCTATTAATAATTGTTGCAGGGGCCTTTTTGCCTTTAGCTTTTTTTTTCCAGAGGTGAAATGCATACACAGTGGGGTTCAGGTCATGTGACTTACTTAAGTGATCAATCACAAATATTTTATGCATGTTTTGTCTCAGAATTATGTACAGAATTTTTGGCCTATCAAGATTAATGAGGACTGCCAGTGGTTTGCATTTTGCTGTATTTATTTTTATTGTTGTCTCTGACACAGAGCTTGAAGGGTGCAAGCATGAAGCTTGAGGACAGGGTTGTCATATTTCAGCAAAATTCCCATCTCAATTACATCTCAAAAACTGTACAGTAAAAAAAGATCTGATTATAGCCCAAAGCATTTAGGCTTAGTGTAATGAAGATTCATTTTTTTTCTTGCTCTCAGTCTCCAGGGGCAACGGTGGTGTGCATGCAGTTCTGATTTGCAATATCTGCAATACATGGACATTATCCACTCCATAAATCAGTTTAATCTCTCAGTCTTTGCAAAATATCAAACATCAAAACAGATTTTGTACATCGTAGATACGCTAAATTAAACTTTCCCCTTTGTTCGCCATAACCCATATATATATGGACATTAAACTTTTTGGGATTTTGCTCCAGTATAAGCCGTACAAAGATCATGTTCATGATATAACATGGCCTTAACATGATATACTGTAAATAGGAGGCACGCTATTTTATCCCAACCAGACACTGCCATACTTTAAAATGAAACCATATTTCTGTCATATTTCTTTTATTTATTGAACCACCACTCCCTAAAACCTAGACAGAATATGTTCTGTGAACATCTGCTGGAGTCTCCAGAAATAATCATTTAATTAATTTTAAAAAGGATTCATTTCTACATTCATTCTACGTGGTTTCAGTGTTTCTAAATGAATGTTTTACATTGCAATTAATAAAATAATCTTACTGGAAATCATACAGCCATTGTAATGAAATGTTCCTTAAAGAGCCAAATTTTAACTCGCAACAGCACTATGTCCAGCTTCATAGTAGATTCTGATAGTCTTCAACAAATTTCTGGAATGTAACACACACCACAACTGAAATAACTATAATTGCATGGTTATTGTTGTATACACTGAAGTACCAGAAAAACTGGTATACCAGTTAAAATTTGGTATGTCCCCCACAGGATCATGGAGGAAATGTTGCACAGTCCTCACACTGATACTTGTTGAGGTACAAGCATTGAATTTCAATTGTACTTAAGGTTGTGTTGCATGCCTATCATGTAAAACAGTTCTTGCCAGCCGACACTGGCTGCTGTCATAAGTTCGAGGTTTTGCGAGAATTTTTGTAGTCACGGTTCACCCAGAGTCTTTTTAAGGCCACAGTGTTGTCGTATGTTCGAGGTTTTGCTGGAATTCTTGTAGTCACAGTACACCTTTGAAATGCTCATACGTGAAAATCCAAACTTTGCTTCTTCCTCTGAAATGCTGTGACCCATCTCATGAGCTCCAACTATTAAACTGCGTTGAATATTGCAAAATCGTGATAACTTGCCATTCTCACGGCATAAACAGGTCTAGAAGCTTCCACAGGTATACATCAGTTTATATACACACTGATGGAAGCAACCAATGATGTGGTGATGCTATGTATTTTGCATAAGCTCCATTAACCATTTTCTTCTGGTAATGCAGTGTACTATAAACACTCCCCTGTCCAAAGATGTAGTTACACAGTTAGCTTGAGTGAAAATAGCTTATTTTTGCCACAGCACCTTTTTGTGTTTATCCCCTAGGCTGGTGGTAGGGTTCACATAAACAAAATAAAACAAAAAAAGCACAACTTCTGGTCTAGATCATGCTTATATGAGGTTTAAATCAGAATACAAATACAGATATGACATTTTGTAGCACTTAATACAAACATAGTGGCACTGATTTACACCCCTATTTGAGACAGGCTTTTGTAACTCAGGCTTTTGTATCACTATAGGTAATAAATAGAATTGCTTTAATTGTTAACTATTAACAATAACTAATATTTAATATACATATTTACCGGCATTAAATCATTTCCTTTTTTCTGAAAGGATCTTAGGATTCATGTAGGACAAGGTACCAGCCTTCAGTCTTGGATATACACTTATTTCAATCAGAACACTTTTCAGACACTGGCCTCTGGGCTAGATAAGACTTGTTTATTCAGAAATGTTAGGAATTCAGTTTTGGTAGTTGCCAGTGCCGTGTTGCTCAGGTTGTTTGTTGGGAGGAAGTGATGGACCCTGAAGTGCCACTCACTCAAATGCCACTTTTGTTTCCAGGAACAGCATGTGGCAGATGTATCATGGTTGGTGTATAAAAGGTGCTTTGAAAGTAGATGTCTTTCAGCCATAAATGTATTTTGTGCTTCCTATATAGGAGGTGGTGGTTATCTTGCCCATATAAAACATCTAGGTTTAATCACAAATGAAAGCCAGGAAAAATGAGTAAACCAAATGTCATGATAGAGAAGGTGGCCAGGGTTTCATATTAGTCATATAAAAATGTTTTTGTATTTTTTTTTCCAATTTACATTTACATTTGTAGATTTGGCAGACACCCTTATCCAGAGTGACTTACATTTTATCTCATTTACACAACTGAGCAGTTGAGGGTTAAGGGCCCTGCTCAGGGGCCCAGTAGTGGCAGCTTGGCTGTAGTGGGATTTGAATTCACAACCTTCTGGTCAGTAATCCAACATCATTGCAGGTCATTGTCAGTAATCAACACCAGTGAGCTACACTAGTGGTGGAAGCTCCAATTATAGCAGTGACAAGGAGGTTTCTAGTGTGTCACTATCTTGAACATCTGAAAAGATTTTTTTGGCTTTAGCAACAGTAATTTCCTCTCCCTCATAAAACACGCTGAGGCTGACTACCTTGTCACGAATCTTATAGGGTACTGTGTGTGTGCAGTGTGTATGTTTGTGAAAAAGTAAATCTTTTGCAGAACTGGTATTATTGTTCTGACCTTGAGGTACTGCTGGGCCACGTTTTCTCCTGTCCCCCAAATATCACCGAAGTGGGACGTTCTGGGTTTTTCTAATCGAGTTATATGGTACTACTGCTACTAGCCTACGTAATACCCAACACTGTATTTAGAAGGTAAGTCTTTAACGCGCACAATGGGTCCCTAAGGCTGGAGTTGACAAACATTATTTAATTAGATTAGATATTATTAGATTAATTACATTTTCACATCCTGGTCTTGATGTTTCCAGTCATTAGTTCTTGAAGCCATATATCAATGCTGAGATTTTGGTTTTTAAATGCCATCCAGCTGCGACTGTCTTTTATGACCTAGGTAAAGTAAAGGTAAAGTGTGGCTTGCATTATCCTTCTCATCACCAGGAAGAGCTCTAACAATAGCACACTGCAATACATTTTATGAATCTGTATGTGTTGTTCAGTGGAGGAATTGTGCTCAGAGCTTGTAGCACTATCTTCCACTGGAAAATTGACCTCAAACACCAGAATGAAATTTTACTGTATTCTCATTCAACAGTAAATATATTTTTAAAAATACACTGCTTTCACCAGCCTTCTGTGTTAATTTAACAATGTTTAACTAAGCTGCTTAAATAATCCTGCTTTTTACTTGCCTTGTACAGCAGCTCATAGTTGTAGCCTGGACAATGGTCATTAACAGCTTTTATGCTGTAGCAGAAAGTGTCTATTTTAACTGTTATTTGCAGCACATATAGCTGCATTCTGTTGATTAAAGTGCAATAGCACCATCTACTGGATTTGAACTTGTTAAAAGCTCAAATACCACTGGTTTTGACAATTAATGTACACAGTGTGATTCAAAGAAACAGCAATCATACAGGGGTTGGACAATGAAACTGAAACACCTGGTTTTAGACCACAATAATTTATTAGTATTAGTATTAGTTCTG
>JAOVVH010000054.1:15476060-15486654 GCA_028566435.1 Scorpiodoras heckelii
GGCTGGTCCAATTTAGCCATGAACCCTCCCACACTAAAATGACAGGTGTTTCAGTTTCATTGTCTAACCCCTGTATGACCCAGAAGGTTATATATTTCTTTGTAGGTTTTTATTTTTTATTAATAATCAAGAATGTGCTGCAGTAAGAACCATTAGTCACTCAAAAGGCTATTTATTCTTTGTTTGTTTGTTTTTTTAAATGATCTTTAATGAAGTTGTTCACTAAGGACGTTGGTACCTTTTGTGTATCCTGTGAAGTGAGCACCTGAGCACAGCCTGTTCCTGGCAGCACATCCTGCACAGCACAACGCATCCAACTTTTCTATTATTCCTTTGTTTATTCATGAGCAGCTTGCCACCCTGTCTCTGTCATTTTGAGCCTCTTTCCCCTTTGTATGAGCAACTTCTGCAAAATCCATAATTGTTGGAACTCTATTCTTTTAGAGTAGAAGAAACACCAAATGTTAGCGTCGACAGTTTTTGTGTCAGTCCTGCTACACAAGCACACAGCTTGATGTGACCATCAGTAGGTTGCTCTTTTATTTCAGCTAGTGATCTGAGTTTGAGTACAGATCTCCTAAACACAGCTGTGCCACTGGGACAAATGATGAGTTCCTCTATTAACACAGCAGTATACAGCAGAAAGATGGTGTAGTTAACTGTAGTGCTCAATAAGTGATGCTGAAGTGCTAGGGGATATGGACAGTTGCCTCAACTGCAGACAGAGATGGCAAAGGACAATTTGAATATGTTGTGTAGTTTTATCATTCTGGCAGCCATTCACTGCGTAAAAACTTCAGATTCTCAATCCAGTTGGCATAATACAATTAAGGTTAATCATATACATTTGTTGCTGTGTTGTATGGCAAAAAAGTGCATTTAATCAGAATAAGTACTATTTTTATTTTTTTTTCACTCATTTTCACAAAACATCAGTGTGAGGACTGTGCAACGTTCCGTCCAAGATCCTGTGGGGGACTTACCAAGTATTAACTGCTGTACCAGTATTTCTGGTACTTCAGTTTATATACTTCATGAATTACATGAATTACATGTTTTTCACTGTTTCCAACTATCTCAGTCTATCAATAAATAAATAAATAAATAAATAAATAAATAAACATAAATAATGCAGCAAAAGAATTCTGCAAAGACGCTCTATCTGTTTCAGGCTAGGCTGGTCTGTTGCTTTCACACTCGAACACCAATGGATCAGATGGCTGCACTCTTTTACACAATACCCAAGTACATAAACCAGTAAGACATAGAAGAATATAATACTTAACCCCTTAAAGAAACTGCTGTATAAAATATAAACCCTTAAAAACCTGCAGTTTCATATATAAATCCTTATAGAAATTGCTGTATATAAACCCCTAGAGAAACTGCTATATATAATATATAAACCCTTAAAGAACCTGCTGCTGAGTGTGTATTAAATTCCTCACACTTGTAACTGTACACATTTCCTGTGAATTCTATTGTATTTACTAATTAATTCACAGTAGTCATAAAATAAATGCATTAAAATGAATAAATGCTTCTTTTTCTGTGCATGTCTGTTTATAATACAGATTTTAGTCAGCTATGAATTATTCTATCAGTCTTTCCCATTTCTTTTCTTGAGACAGACTTTTGGTGAAGCACAGATGGCCATTTATTATTTCCTTGCTGGTCTTGAAAGGCAGAGAGCCACACACCAGCCTGTACAGCGTCACACCCACAGACCAGATGGTAGCTGGGTCTGCTTCTGCATGAACCACCGCTTGGTTCTGTATGAACCAATTGTGCCTGTTAGCAAAGATACACAAGATTCAGCAAAAGAAGCACAACACTCGCTGCCACTCAAAACTACATACCTGCGAACTCCTTGTTCTCTTGGAGTGAATTAGTGTCAAATCTTCTAACATCATGTCTTGTGTTTGGTTCATTTAGATGTCTTTGGTTCGTATTGTGTTCACACTTCAAACAAACCGCACCTGAATTTGTTTTCCAGTGGACTTGGTGCGCACCAGAGTTCAAAAGGAAGTGTTCACACTTACTCTAACAAACCGCACTAACAAAGTAATCACACCAGGGTTTGTTTTAATCGAACCAAACACACCCTAAGAGTGTATGAGCCACAGTCTCAGTCAAGGATCCACCATGCTTCTTGCAGAAGTCAACTAGGTCCTCACATGGCTCAGGGATCATGATGTAGCGTTTTGACTTGTCATCCCACTCCAGAATCTGCAGGATGTTTGAGAACTATGATTCTGTGTTTTGCAGTGATCAGCAGAGTATCCTGCCTATAGTGTGAGACAAAAAGAAAAGAATAACTCCAACCTATTGTAATACTACATATCAAAGTCTTCTGGGGAATCTGATTATTAGTAAGTGTGCTAGGTTATAGTTATATGATGTACAGTACTTTGCAAAAGGCTTAAGCACCTTATTGTTTTTAGGTACAACTTTCATATTGATTTTTTTGTTCTGCATTATTGAGTCAGTATTAAAACATTTTATATTTCCAAAAATTATTTTTCCAACAAAAAAATTAAATGTTGCACGAAAAAGTTTGTGTCAGTAATGAAAGCAACACATTACATAACAGACCACTTTTCAGGCAAAGACATAATGAGGGCTGTTGGGTTTTACATGTAAAAAAAAAGATGTAAGTGTGACAGTCAAAGTCTCCAGAAGAGCTGTGGCAGATTCTCCAAGACACTCAGTAAAACTTAAAAGCTAGTTTCCTTATAAAACTGTACACACTGTACCTGGGAACACTGTTTAAGAAAAAGGCTCCTTCCTTTTGTTTATTCCTGTTTACTGCACTTTAGTGTTTTCTTTCATGTAGAAAGAATCTTCATTATTATTTTCATTATTTTCAAAGGCATCTTTGCTTAACAGCAAGTCTTTACATGTGTCTAAGACTTCTGCATCGTACTGTAATTAGCCAGTAAGTTTTTCTGAGTGTCTTAGAGAACCTGCCACAGCTCTTCTGGAGACTTTGACTGTCACACGTTTTTTGCATGTAAAACCCAGCAGCCTTCATTATGTTTTTGTCTCAAAAGTGGTCTGTTATGTAATGTGTTGCTTTCGTTACTGACATACAAACATTTTTGTGTAACATTTAATTTTTAGTTGGAAAAGTAACATTTGGAAATATAGAAAAATTTTGCACTGGCTCAGTAATGCAGAACTCAAAAAACACCATCAATAACAAAAGTTATACCTTAAAGCAATAGGGCACCTAAGACTTTTGCACAATGGTTTATGTAATAAGATGTACAAGAAATCTACAATCTCCAGTCCTACTTGTGCTTTCTGCTTGGAGACATACTTGATTGTGACCTGAAGAAAGATGAATGTGGTACATGTAATTAAATGAAATCAATTTACATAAAGTAACTAAAAGAGGTCTTCAGTCTCATTTGACCTGTGAGGATATAATTTTAGACATGCACGAAAGAGTAGTAATTATGTCTTTTGAATAATAGCTTTGCAATTTTACTGCCAATCCCATAATCCCACAGTGATCCACAATGTCAATAGTAGCAGTAAAAAATGCCAAAATAAAGGGAGGTTAAGAGATGTATAACAATCGCCTACCAGTGAACACTGCCATTTCTGAGCTCAGGTTTTTAGTCTTTTTGTTCATTTTTTGTCTAATGCCTGGCAGCTTTAAGAAGAAAAGTTAAGACTTTTGATTTAGTACCTTCTGATCAACTTTACTCTGATTACTTATAAGGATGGTCAAAGACTAGAGTACAGACAGAAAGAAAAGACATCCATCATGTTTGTGTATCCCAGCGAACACACAGCCAAATCCTCCTGTACCCAGTAGTTGTCCCTCCTCATACACCTCCTTCAAATGAGTGTCTTGTTCACACAACTAGTCTTGTCTTCCATACACTTCAGCTTATGCCTGATCAGTGTAATTTACTTCTAATGCAAATTATTACTCATACACACAAATGTGTGATCTATTGTGCGAACAGATGTATGAGTTTCTTTTAAAAAAAAACGTGCTCGTGTGTAGTTAATTATTAGTTATTTGAAAATTTCAGACAGGTATTGTAAATTTTTTAATAATAGAAACTTTGAAACATTTTACAGGCGTATACGTGTGTCTGTGTAATTTAACCCCTGACTGCTGTGTCATGGATTTTGAACAGATTCATTATGTTAGTATTAGTGTGGTCATATTAACCATTAACTCACTAGCAGTTCTCATACTTTTTTATACCTATAGACTCTTTCAATATTAAAATAAATTCCTCAGATCCCCTCAATATTATTTATTGTTAATTTAATATTTATCTTCTTGCTGTGAGGCGACAGTGCTACCCACCGAGCCACTGTGTCGCCCCCTTTAACAATTCAAATGTAAAAATCAAGAAATAACAAAGACAGGTAGAAATGCACTTATTTGAATCTGAGCTTATCCGACCATGTTTTTTTTTCATCTGATACTTTTAGTGGGACACTTTTACTGTGAGAGTGGAGCTGTTCATTATTATTATTATTATTATTATTATTATTATTATTACATTCTAAGATATGATTAGAATGTAATTTTTGCTTGTAATATGCATTAATATAAAAAGAATATATCTTAGAATGATGAAGATGGGTAATGTCAGGTGCAAAAATTATTCATTATTTTTTCATGCAATGCAGGTATGAACTTATAAAAAAATATTTAAAATATTTATCACGACCCTTGACCCTCCTCTGTAGGGTGTTTTTATTTAGATGCAAAGCACCTCAGGGACCTGGCTTGTAACTCACTCACTCACTCAATGACAAACTCACAAATTCACTCATGTTTAGCACCTGGAAATGTTCCACAAGGGGGCGCTGTTCTGCTTCGCATCCAATGACAAACTCTTCATCATCTTCTTAACCACGTATTCCTGTCCCCAGGGTCACAGGAGAGCCGGTGCATAGCCGGCAGCATAGGGCACAAGGCAGGATCAACCCTAGACAGGGCGTCAATTCATCATAGGGCATACACACACTCACATACACACTAGGGGCACTTTAGAGACACCGATTAACCTAATATGCATGTCTTTGGATTGTGGGAGGAAACCAGAGTACCCGGAGGAAACCCATGCAGACTGCACGCAGAAAGGACCCAGACCGCTCCACCTTGGGATCGAACCCAGGACCTTCTTGCTGTGAGGTAACAGCGCCGACCACTGCTCCACCGTGCCACCCGACAAACTTCCGTCCTTGTTATTATCTGTCCTAAGTCGTGGTGTTACACCTTTCACCGCCTGCTCTTCTATAGCTACACTCATCCTCTCTTCAGGCACTCGGGAGCGGTTTGATTTTTAGTGTCCCACTTCACCAACATTCATAGTGTTTGTGTACAGTATAAATCTAATTTATTAGAATTTTTGTTTCTCAACTTTTCACATTAAATTATTTAAAGATCTTCTGAGTTTTGTGACCTGTCAGTGTAATAACACAGTGTCCATTATAAATATACATTTTGATAATAGTGTAGTGATTTCCACTCTGTAAATTAAATCCCAGACCTCAGGGAGTCCACTCTGAGTCCACTGTCCTGGACAGCCAGTTACTGTCTTTCTCTAACATACCAGTAGGTGGCGTTTTAATCTTGGTTTCATGGTCCTCACCTGATTTCTTCTGATTTCTCCTTCAGATATTCCTTCTTCACACGTCAAAAAATTTGTTGCATGTCATTAAAATAATCAGGTCTTTCTGAGAGAAGTACTGTTATTTGAAATAAAAACACATACACTGAAGTATAGAATGAGAGCGTATCTAAATTATGTCCCCAGGATCCTGAAACTGACCTGCTAACCCAGGAGCTTAGGACCTTTTGTCATGTTCTCATGATGTGCCCTGTAAACCTACAGAACTTGGTTAGTTTTACTTCAGCTAGCTGACCATCCAGAAACAGTTAAGTTCAATATGTGGGCACTGTGTTTTAATGAATTGTGTCATCATCTCCAGAAAAGAAAGTTTTGTTATTTCGTGATCGTGACATTAATAGGTCGAGAAAAAGGGAAGTATAAAAGTAATGCAAGTCATTTGCCGCTACTTTCACTGTAACAATCCCTCCAAATAACCTCAGTGACGTAAACCCACGTGACTAAGAAAGACCTATAGTGTTAATAGTAAACACTGAATATTAATAAGTGTTTACATTTCCTCTAGAACTTGTCAGCTAACCGGTTAATGTCAGAGCGGCAAAAATGATTCATTTCTGAAGAAGACTAAACGTTTCTCACAGATCTGGTCATAATTGAATTCCAGTCCTAACCAGGATCAAGTGATGAATGAATGAATGAATACTAATATTGTAAATCATGTTAAAAGATTAAGCAATTATTGCTATCCACTAACAGCACTCATCCACCCATTTATGTGGTACCCATAAGACACAAGACACAAGTTGTAAACAATTAATATATACATACATATATTTTATGTTCCTGAAAATTAGTATCTAATATATAAACGGTAGATCAACTTTGAGCCCTTTCAAAGCTCTCAATGACAAGAGAGACAGGTAAAGGAAACAAGAAAGAAAAACATTACTAGTTAAATAATGACAAATTTCTTACAAGTCCTTGCTACTTGCACTTGTTGAATCCACCACCACATGCTTGAGCAACGTAAGAATTTCAGATCAAGCACCCAGACAACTCACACAACAATGAACACGTGATTATGTGCTGATTTTGGTGTCAGTTTACAGCCAGACAGGGACTTCACGTAACAGCAGAGCCCATCGGCATCACACTGACTTGTGGTTCAGAATCCAACCAGTGCAAGCACTCTCAGACATGTTCAGCTCCTCTCGTGTGAAGTCTGATCACAACTCCACTGCTGCTCCTGCGTGTGCTGACCCTCCACCTCGGCCCAACACGAACACACAATAAAGTGCCGGTAGCTGATTCGGAGATGTTCAGGGGACACACAGATGCAGAAGAGTTGGAGCTCAACATTACTGCCAAAATGTCTACACAGACATAACACAATAAATCTGGACTGAGAGGCAATGATTAGACAGACATTGTACAGCAGTTCCTGAAGTCTGTGGTTAATCAAAAGTAAAATCACAATACAAACTAATCTCGAAATAACAAAAGGCTTGCCATTTGAGATTCATATTCTTGTTGCATATAAAGGTACAGATCTGGAAGTTTCAACCCTAGATCCAAAAATCAGTTACTTTCCCTTTTCAATGTCAGTTCTGAAAAAGTGATATGACAAGAAGTCCTTACTGAGAGACAAAAAAAACAAAAAACAAAAACCTACTACCTAACAAAAGCAGATGAATCTTGCAGGTTCAACTATAATTCTGCCTGAAGCCCATGCACTCAATTATACACGAGCATAGTTAGATCATAACAGTTTCACAATATTAGAAATTAAACATTATACCCAATAGTATTAGTGCATTTAGTCATGTGATTCAAATGTAGAACAAGGCAAGGTTGTGTGGAGGTTACTTCCTCATAATGCTCTGCATCTCAATTCCCGTTTGAGACATGGGTGTGACCATACAGGCCACTGAAGTGTAGCCCCAGTCCAATAAAAGCACAGAGAGGAGGGCTTCAGCTCCTGCTGGTGTTCAGTGCCCAGTTCAGCTGTCCATCACGCCCTCAAACGCTGGACTATCGGACAGAGCCAACAAAATCTACTCTTAAATACTCTCAGTATAGCACTGGAAAACTAAAAACAAACTCTGCACTGAGACATTAGGGTACTACTAAAGTATCCTTTGCCAAAAAAAAAAAAACAAAAAAAAAAAACTGATTTATATTCATTTTATGCTTTAAGTATCTAAATAAAGAGTCAGCTCTCATGTGAGAAATTCTGAATTGCTAACAGGCCATAACATGGCTTTTATAGGTATAATAATTTCTACAAAAAAAATATTTAAGAAGGCACCGTGGCATTAAAGCCCTCTCTCAGGTTATATTTTGGTAATTACTATCTATATTATAAACATTTGAGAACTTAATATAAATCAAACATTTGTCATTGTCATTAGCAAAGAGTATTATTACATAGGATTAACTAATAGGGAGATAAAGTTTTACATATAGACCTATCAAAATATACATCCTTTCTTTATTTCTTCTGTTATCCCCACTGTAATGGATACGGGTCCTGGAAAAAAAATACTGTCAGCACCGAAACAGCTGAGTGAACTCTTCCCTGTGGAAAAAGCAGTGTCATAGCCGAGTCTACGATTCACTGGTAAACAAAACAGTAATCTGGAAAGAAACAGGGAAAAAAAAAAAAAAAAGACAATAAGACCAGCTGTACATGGAGCTTGAAATGAACAAATAAGCTTACTGTCTTTACACATCCATTCAGAGGTTTTCATTGGAACAAAAAAAGTCACAGTAGTGGGCCATTTTTCCTCTCATGTGGGCAGTCTTATATGAAGCTCATGGGACAAAGAACACTTCAGAACAATCCATCCATCCATCCATCCATCCATCCATCCTGCTTTATCCTGGTCACTGTCACTGTAGTCTAAATTAATCTTTTTGATATTTTGGAAAAAATGTACCAACTAAATTTGTTAAAAAATATCATGGATGGGTATAAACTAAATGAACAGTGATTAGCATGTGGGATTGGTCAAGGTTTCACAGGACTGATCCAAATTTTCTGCAGAAGCATGTAGGATTGGTCAAAAAAAATTGGTCATTCCTATTTTTTTGTGAATGCAGTAATTCAGGATTCGTTCTGCAGTTTATCTATAATGCATATGGTATCTATGCTTCCAGGGTAAGTTTATTACGCCATTTCATTAGTATTGTACTAAAAAAATAAAATCACCACAAACCTTCAGGGAATCTTTGCTCATTTCAAACCCTTTAAGGAAAACCAAGACACTAAAGCACTGGGACCTGAACTGAAGATAATAATCCTAAAATAGCAAAAGTGAAGGTTCCCTTCCCTCAGTCACTGCTATCGTCTTCGTCCTCGTCCTCCGACATGTTGTTGGTGCGGCTGTACGAGTTCGAGCGCGGTGGCAGAGTCGCCCCTGTGGAGAGCTGCTCATAGCAGAACTCGCATACACGCACAGGCTTGGATGACTGGCTGGGCAACAGGAACTTCTTCTCAGAGCAAGGGCCACACACGACGAAGCCACACTTCCTGCAGTGGTGGCGCCTGCTGACCGGCGTGAACTTCACCTTTTGGCATCGCATGCACACGGACGCCTCCGAGTCGGGCACCCATACGGCCGCGTGCTCTCCCGTGGGAGATTTGCCGCTCTTCTCCAGCAGGTCCGACACGCACTTGTTGATGTGGTTCATCCACTCGGATTTCTCCGTGGCCGTGGCGGCGTACACTGCAAATGACTTGGTTGGCGTTTTGATGAGCCAGCCATTACGCAGCTCGCCCTCGTCAGCCACCGTGTCGATAGTGACGCTCTCCAGCGGGATGATGTGCTGCTTGTTGTACTTCTTCTTCTGGATGACGATGTTGCCGTACACCAAAATGTCATTGAAGAGGAAAAACTGGCGGGCCTTGGGCTTTTTGCGGCACAGCTTGGTGAGCACGCCCTCCCCGATAAGCACACGGCCCGGGATGGCCAGGGGTTGGCCAGCTGTGCCGAAGCAGCCCTCCACGACCGCAATGCGCTTGGAGTTAGCTTCGCTATTTGCCAAGCGATCCACCATCTTTCAGTGACCTAGCAAGAAAAGAGAGGACCACTTAGCACTTCCATTCAATTCAAGTCAATTTTATTTCTAACACACTTTTAACAATGGACATCATCCCAGAGCAGCTTTACAAAGACATAAAATCCAGACATAACTTTTATTTTATATAAATTGTATCCCTAAATTTTAGTGCTTCTAGTGCTTTTTATGTTAGCTATAATAAAAAAACGAAATATGTATGTAGACCCTTAATTAGCAAGCAAGATTAAAACCAGAAGCTAAAGTATAAGCATGTCTTCAGTCAACAATGATTAATAACACAAATCAGATTTACATCACAAAATAAATTCAGCTAGGATCACAACTCATGCCAAAACTATTTAATATCTAACATAAATATAAAAAGTGATTACATTTGATTACACGTGTATGGGGATCTAGTTAACCATCAACTTTCCTTCATGCCCATGTTGTACATTTAAAAATGAGTTGTCTAGAAATGTCACCACCTACAGATGAAGTAAACCAGAGAGTTGTCTATGCAGTAGAGGAAGAGACAATTTGCAATCAGCTGTAAATAAAACACACTGCTAACATCTGTAATATGTTCTAAACACGAAAAAGTTTCTTTGCTAATCTGGGTTCGGTGAGCTAAAAGTTGCAACAGCATGGCAGGTTGAAGCCTGTTCATAATTCCTCTTTCAAGTCCCAACCGTTTTAATTTCAATATGAGGTAATCACTCAACTTACAGCATGGATCACTACACCATAGGGCAAAAGAGAAAGTGGTCCCCATTATCTTCACTGCTTCTGGCAACATGCCCCGATCAGGCATAACCCTACGACCACCTCCTTTTCTCTTCACTCATTGTCCATTTTCTCAGTTCCACTTACCATATAGCTGCACTTTGTATTTCTACAATTACAGACTGTAGTCCATCTGT
>JAOVVH010000054.1:15553817-15564456 GCA_028566435.1 Scorpiodoras heckelii
ACTAACTTGCTACAAAGTTTGGAGCCGATCTATAAAAGTATTCAGGAGCTACACAGCATTTTCCAAAAGATGCACTTGGGCGTTTCCAAACGTCTTCAAATGCACAAAAAAGAAGTCTGTCTCTGTACATCCAGTGTGTGTGTTTTCATTTGTCTTGTCACAGAACAGACTAATCTAAGTCCATTTGAGACCAATATACATATGTCTTTCAAACAAACCAACACAAAGACTCATTATCCTATCCAACATGTATAAATGTACCCAGACCTCTACAACACCATATACTGGACTTGGGAGACTTACCAGAAGCTCCCCTGCAGGAAAAAATAGATAAAACAAGATGAGAAAAAACAAAAACTGACTCAGTATCACAGCCATCATGACGCACAGCTTGTTCTTAGTTTTGATGTACTATGTGTTTCATTAAGAAGAAATCTACGTTGCTGTTTGACCTTTAAACTTGTTTTTAAAAAAAAAAAAGGAGCTCAATTGTTCTCTGTTGAGCGTTTTTTACTCACGTTACCTCACGCCTCGCCTGTATGTTGTTTTTGACAGCTGGGCTAGCTCGGATGATGTGTGGATTAAGATGCTAAATAAAGAACTGAAGTATATCCACGATAAAACCTTCATGCAGCAGCACCCCAGCCTGCAACCGAAAATGAGGGCCATTCTCCTCGACTGGCTTTTAGAGGTGTGTAATTCAATCGTTACTTGTATTTTCAGAGCTGCTTGGCACAAGTGTAACATTTTGCTTAACTGTGTCTCTGTATGGCTTTAGGTGAGTGAGGTGTACACCCTTCAACGTGAGACCTTTTATCTGGCTCAGGACTTCTTTGATCGCTTCATGCTGACTCAGGTAGCCATCGGGAAGAACCAGTTGCAACTCATTGGCATTACCTCACTGTTCATTGCATCCAAACTGGAGGTAAGGCAGTTGACTCGGTTACCTGTATAATGAGAGATAAATGTATAAACGTGAAAGGTCTAACCTGTGTGGTCTATTTTTGTAATTACAGGAAATTTACCCGCCAAAGCTTCACGAGTTTGCGTACGTCACAGACGGTGCCTGTGATGAAGACGAAATCCTTGAAATGGAGCTGATAATGCTGAAGGCATTAAATTGGCACCTCTGTCCAGAAACTCCCATCTCTTGGTTGAAGCTTTATGCTCAAGTGGGCTCTTTGAAGGAAGGACCAAATTTTCTTGTGCCTCAGTTTTCTCAGGAAGCCTATATACAAATGACCCAGGTGTGTGTAGTGAGCTTGGCTTACCATGTTCTCTTGTAGTAGTTACATTAGTGTGTCCTGTACACTTTTGCATGTACTGATGTTTACATTCTCTCTCCCTACAGTTGCTGGATCTTTGTATACTGGACATTAACTCATTAGATTACCAGTATGGAGTTCTGGCTGCTGCTGCATTTTGTCACTTTACCTCAATTGAAACTGTACAGAAAGTATCTGGTAAGACCATGTGAACTATCATTTATGTTTGAAAATGACATCTGGTTCTTGGCATTTCAGTTTCCTTTGTAGAAATCTGTAGAAACATGGATTTAATAATCTTTTTTTTCTATTTGATGTTCAGTTCAGTCAGGAGTGAGTAAAATAAGCAGTGGTTACAATAGTAGCTCATGCATGTCTGGTTCATTTATTAGGTCTGACATGGGACAGTATATCTAACTGTGTGCGTTGGATGGCCCCCTTTGTGAGAACTGTGAACGAATTTGGCCAGCCGAAACTGAAGGACTTCAAAAAGGTTGCAGCAGAGGACCGGCACAACATCCAAACGCATGTGGATTATCTGTCCATGTTGGTGCGTATTGTTTTCTCACTTGAAGTTCTTCTACTTTATCCTTCAACCACAAGTTAGAAGTTGTGAACATGGCTGTTTTGTGTGTGTTAGAATGATGCTCAGCAGCGACAGCAGGAGAACTTGGACCGATTGTCTCCAGTGGCTGTAGGGGGCCTGCTGACTCCACCCAAAAGCACAGAAAAGCCCAGTAACATGTGAAAGGCTCAAGAACAAACTGCTCTTTCTGATCCACACCAGCTGGCAGTCAACAGCACAAGCATGGCCCTGTTTCTGTGTGCAAAGAACTTCTGGACTTGCATGTTGTTTCAACACGTCCAGAACTGGGCTTGTGTAACATCTGTGTTGAAGAGCAGAACGGGATGAAACACAAAGTGCTGTGTTCTTCAAAACAGTGGTCATGACCTTCAGAATGGTGTTTAACGCCATGATATGTGCCTTTCATCAAAGACTCTGAACAGAAGCTTGTTTACAAGTATTTAAGCCCTATACAGTATTTTAGGGCTTTGATTTCTTAAACATACCCAGAGCAATACAGTGTTGTACCTGAGATTGCTCATTTTGTAGGATTATTTTGTGTTCGTGGTTTTATTTTTCTAACTATAAGAGTGAATGTTCATGGACTAAGCTATGTTTTCATAGGATTTCTAGTCAGTGCTGCTCTAAACCTTTGGTCATTGTGAATCTGAACTGCGGCGTGGAGACTGTTCTCTGTACTCAGCTGGTGCGGATGAGTCGAGTCTTTCTCACACATGTGCTGCATTGTTTGAGTTCTTATTCTTGGGAACATGTTCCTTAGACTGGCTATTATTTCACTCTGAAAGGAGTTTGATGAATTTAGAATTGCAAAAGTATTTGCATATTTATGGTGCCACCTTTCTATTTTAAATGTATTGAATTTTCATGCTATGGATTTCCATTCATTCTATTGCCAAAGGCATATATTTAATTCAATGGGTGCTTATTTATGAAATATTGTAAGCTGCAGTATCATACTGGACCTTACTTTTGTAGCATAACTTGATTTTTTTTTAATTTTTTGCTCTCAGAACTTGAGCCAAATACAGTGCCTGTAAAGTAGATGGTGTAAAACTGTATATAAGAGAATATGTGTACATACGGTCATGTCAGGACATGATGTTCCTGTCTTAGTTGTTAAATCTGAACTATTAAACCACTGATGGAAATTTGGTGATTATGTATTAATTACTGGGAAATGCTAAAATGAGTCCTGAAATTAGTAATTGTAGTAAATTTTGTAATGTCTTGCATTTTTTCCCCAAGAAATGGGACATTTTAGACAAGTCTTAGGTTGTGTAAAGCAAATATGAATCAATTTACTTGTATCTGAGTGTATAAAACTTTCAGGCTTGTATGTTTTAACAGTTAGGCTGTCATGGAAACTGAGGAGTAGGAATGGATCAAACTAAATTAGTATTTAATCAGATTTGATGCTTTCTGATCCCATAGACTGATATTTTATGTTGTGTTGACATTTGATGACTAAGATGGCTGCTCTTGAACAAGAACATAGATCCATGGCTCGAGTTAAAGCCTGGTATTGCTCCAGACATGTTTCATTAAATTGTTGGAATGATTTGACTTGGGTACTCTATCACTATTGCACCAGAGGTATGACTTTTTCATGTTTGATTTGCTTAAAGTTGACAAGAAAACTAAAGCAGTGATTGTTTTATTGGATGATCCTGTGGTAGTGCAAATTTTTCCGCATTTCTTTCAGTAAGTTGAAAATCTCACTCTTGGATGTGGTGACAAATTGGACTGTAGTTGAAGCAAAGTAACATATAAGCTTCAAGTTTGTGTGTTTAGAAAACGTGTTGCTGTTGAAACATCTATCATTTGCCTGCAGAGCACAAGAGATGTGAGGGACGATAACGGCAAGATGCTTTTAATAATATCTGTCCTTGGCAGGAAACCGTGAAACAGGTTTTGGGCATTTTATTTTCTTTTTTTCCAGTGCTTGAGCTCTAGTTAATGTTGTGCTTGTGCTCCATGTGTTTTGGGCCCCTGCCTTGTAGCTGTTTTCTCCAGACAGCTGGCTGGTGCAGAAGCCACTGTTGTGCGAATCTTTTGTGTAGTTCGGAGACCTCAGATGGCTTCAGCTCCACTAAAACACCCCCGAACACATGGCAGTAGCAATCAGTTTCACAAAGAGGTGCTGCGTTTTTTTCCCCCCATATCTGCCACATGCAACTGCTTAGACAGAAAAGACATGGGTCTGGTTCACTGTTAGACTTCAGTAAGCTATAATGTATGAAATGAATGTTAATGATGAATGTGTTACGATAAAGTGATTGAACATTTTGAAATGCTTTAAGGAAAGCTTTATTTATTAAAAGGTAAATGTAAAAAGGAGTACTTGACAATAAATTCCTAGAAAACATACACGCACAAGGTCATAGGGTCAGTATTTAAATGTATGCAGTATAATGGACACTATAATGGTTGTGACAGGGACAGTGGAATGTTGGTACATGTGCCATCGTTCCCACACCCGGAGTCTCATTTGCATTGAATGCTGTTGGGTTGTGAAACAGGCCCAGGCTTTTCCACTGCACTCCTGAACTGGAATTTATTCTTAACTGTAATTACTGACACAGGAGTAGTCCTTCTTTGTACTGAACTCGTGCATTTCATTACTTGGTCCAAAAAAAGTCTGTCACAAGGAGTCAATGCTGAGGAGGTTGCAAACAATCAGTAAATGTAACAAGTGAAATATCGAACACCACCATTTAATGGTAACATTGTTCCTTCGGATTCATTATTTATACAAAATATAAAGTTGAATTTTCAGAGAGGTTCTTCAACATAGCAAAAAATAGAACTATATTAATTTAAAGCATTGAAAAGTTTTAAAGAAGGACAGAAATTTTCTGATTGTATTTTTCGCCTTTTTTTCTTTTCTTTAAATCCACCCTAAATGCCGTACCACGCACACTGATGCAAGTTTGTCAGGAACACAGAGTGTGTTGTAGATTTAACTTATTAGATCAGAAGCGTATGAAGTGATGCGTCACACAACCCCTCAAATGTAGAAGAAAATGAATGTCAAATTTAAAAAAATAATAAAATGCTACGTTTTGTAGCATAGATCAAAATAGATTATCAATTACTTTAAGTGCAACAGTGTCCTGTACTAGGGAGCATAAATCATTCACTCATTCTTTCATTTATTCATCTTCAATTAGCACTTTTTTTTCTGCTCAGGGTAGTGATGGATCCAGATGGACACATCTGGATGGCATGCTGGTCCATTGCAGGGCACCATGCACACATTCATTTACACCTAAGGGCAATTTAGAGTAGCAAGTTGATCTGTTGGCATGTTTCTGGGAGGTGGGAGGAAACAGAGAACCTAGAGGAAATTCACAGATAGATGGAGAATGTGAAACTCCATACAGACAGTAACCTGGAACCAGGCTCTGAGGCAGTAATGCTACCCACGGCACCACCGTGCCACCTGGGCATAATGAAGTGTTTGTTTTGTCATTCTGGATGTGGAAATACACTGAAGTGCCAGAAAAAACGGCATGCAAAATACACAGCAACACCACCTATGCACGCCATTGGTTGCGTCCGCCAGTACGTGTATAAAGCGTCAGACATCTATGGAAGCTTCTAGAGCTGTTTCCTCTGTGAGAATGCAAGTTATGATTTTGCAATTTGCGAAAACGCGGTTTAATAGTTGGAGCTCGTGAGATGGGTCATTGCATTTCGGAGGTAGAAGCAAAGTCTGGATTTTCACATATGAACATTTCAAGGTGTACCGTGACTACAAGAATTCCAGCAAAACCTCGAACTTATCAGTGTGTGAGCAGCGTGGCCGTAAAAAGACTCTGGGTGAATGTGACCAGCGTCGGCTGGCAAGAATCGTTTCGCGTGATAGGCGTGTAACACTGCCTCAAGTAGTTCAATGCTGGGGCCTCGACAAACATCAGCGTGAGGATTGTGCAAAGTTCCTTCCATGATCCCGTGGGGACCTACCAAGTATTAATTGCAATACCAGTTTTTCTGGTACTTCAGTGTATACCTCTGTGGTACCCTGACAGAAAATGCATTTCAGTGTAAAAAAGCTATACTGTGGCTTTGTTCCTTCTGTAAAACATCTGACAACGATAAAATAAATACAGCACAACTAACAGTTCACACTGAGTAAACTCAATAAATAAAGCACGTCTGCTATTCAGGCTCAAGGCTTCTCTTCCTCTTAAAACTCCAGCAAGAGAAGAGCTTCACTCCATGTAACATGTTGCTTAAACTCGGTAAATAACACACAAACACGGCAAGCTGTGGTTTCTCTGGCTTTCACTGAGTTAGGGTAGCTGCTCTACGCTCCTGCCACCGTTGTGGCTGTGGCTCTGCACCACATCTGTGTTTGCAAAGCTGACCTCGGGCCTTCGATACAACTCCTTAAGGCCCTCAAATTTGGGCTCCCAGTGCCGCAGAGAATCGTAGCTGAAGTCTTCCTCTGGGATGGCTGAGCTCAGAGAGCTGAGGCTGCCTGCATTGGAACCTGCGCCTTCCACGCAGTACACATGGTAGGTGTCCATGGGGAAGGCCAGGATGTCGTTATCAGCCTCCCAGATGATGCGAGCCACGTAGTTCTTGAAGTCCATGGCGCAATGGGCAGCAGCGCCGGGGTTGTGGTGGTGGGTGGGCTGGACTCCGCCCGGGTGCACTTCCTCCTGAGAGCCTTGAGACGACTTGATAAGAGGAGCTGTGGTGCATGAGGAGGACTGAGACAAGCTGGAGCAGAACGGTCTCTTCAGCTCTGTGATGTCGTAGGCATTCTGGAGGGAATTAAAAAAATAAACGGCATGGAAAAAAGGGAGAATGAGGAAATTACCCATAGCACCAAGAGAACCTGACAGACCAGCTTAGTGAGTAAACAGAGAGCAGTTTCATTGTCTGATAGGTTTATAAACACTGAAACGATTACTGATGCAGAAAATACACTGAGTTGCCAAAAATGTTAGGCAGATACCTGATACCTTACACTGATTGGACATGGCTGTAGGTGTGGCAGTGGTTTGAACGTTTCACACACAGCAGTATTGCTGATGATTTTAGACACTGTGTATTCATACTGGTCTGTTTATTAGACACATCTACCCTGATCCACCTGCAGTGCCAGTGTCCAGTTTACGGGTTGTAAATCAACACCACGGTATATCTGTATTTCTGCATCTGTTTGGGTTAGGGTTAACCCCGGTACTCCAAATATTCCTATCTGTATCTCTCTTTGGATTGATTTAACCATGAAGTGGGCGTGGTCTAAACCAGAACAGAGTGCTTGACTGGGTTTGAGTTGAGTAAATTATCCAACATGAATGAACATATATCATTTTCTAATTGGTTATTTAGTATTGACTCAGAGTTCTCCATATACGGGTGTTTAATTTGGTGATTCCTACGTTTTGTTTTGGGTTTTTTTACCTTTTTTTCAACACCATATGTTTGATCAATGAATGAATAGTTTTATGAATATGCTTTCAGCTGTAATTGCCCCTCAGCCAAAAAAAAAAAAAATCTTTTTAGATGCAAGTACCTCAAGGACCTGGGTTGTAACTCATTCACATTTAGCACTTGAAAACTTTCCACAAGGGGGGGATGTTGTGCTTCGCATCCAATAACACTATATGTTCTTGCTTGTTCACTGAATTATATCAAGAGCGACACGAAACAAATCTCAAACCAGTTTGGACCAAAAATTTCCTAAAATTGAGGAGCACGATTCACTTGTAGCATTACTGCACACACTACCATGTCATCGTTACATTCTTATGCTCTGATACATTGTCCATTTTTTTGATGGAACACAGACTCTTGTCTTGTAGCTTGTATTATTCACATTATTTTCATGCTTCATACCGCTCACAGCTCATTAATGTCAATTTTTCATAAAGTTCACGCCATCCATCATCTCAGTATAATAATCCTGCCTAAAAGTGACACTATACTGTGATCTAGTGCAAATCTTATAAACACCCATCAGTATATCATCCCTGCCAGTGCTCTGATTACAATGTACCTGGTCCTGTTCTCCTCCGCCTTCCTCGTTGTAGTTGAGGATGTTCTCCCGGACGTCCTCCCAGCTCTCATGCTCGGCTGGTATGTGGTACACCCCGCGTTTCCGAAATTTATTCTCACTGCCCTTCTGGTTCCACACAGTCACTGCCACCAGCACAGCTACAGCAGGCGAGAGTAGAGTGTTAACACAGAAGAAGAAAACATTAAGTCATTAAACAAGAGGATAAAGACAAGAGATTAATACAACCGCCTAATTGTTCTTTTAATCCCAGTGTTACCACAGAAACTGTAGTGTCGCACAATTCAAAGCTCAACATAACTTAATTATTTCATTTCAATTCAATTCAATTCAATTCATATAGAATTATTCCTCATTGTCACAAAGCAGCTTGACAGAAATATTTATAACTTTAACCCCTTATGAGCAAGCCAAAAGTGATGCTGGCAAGGAAAAACTCCCTGAGACGACATGAGGAAGAAACCATGAGGGAACCAGACTCTAAAGGGAACCCATCCTCATCTACGTGGAATAATTTCATATCATAATTACAAACCTGGACAAAACATGTTTTTTAATCACCTCTTAAATACCTCTTAAACCTTTTAAACACCTCAGAATAAAATAAAATAAAACAGCTCAGAATAAAACCTAAAACTGGTTTGTGTGTGTGGTTGAATATGCATGTGTGCATCAATATATTATATATGTTCTATCCTCTATTCTCATGTTAACATCTTTATTCCTCCACTATTACACTGAAGCATTGGTTCTCAAAGTGGGGTCCGATTTATCAAATGTATTATGCCTATTAAGTCTATAAATAATGTTAATTGAAATTTCAATTTTCATAAAAATTGGTTCAAAGGGGTGGAAAGTTCGAAATAAAAAAGAGCTTTCTGGCTCTAATAAATCAGCCGTACATAACTGAATAATGTGCCTGTTTTTTTAGAGGCCCCTGACTGTAAAAATAAAAAATAAAAATAAAAATTTCAGGAATCCCTGCATGAAAGAAATTTAAATAAAATGGGTGCCCTCTATTGGCAGCACACTGACAACATCCCAACAACCTCAGACTTCTCTGTTAAAAGCAGTGCTGCCTGCTTGACTTTTTCCTACTGTGTTATATTTGACTCTCATTAAAGCTGGGATGAGGGAAAGGATCTGTGTGTCTGTACTGGTGCGATGCCTCTGATCAGGTTGAAAAGATTGGTAAAAAGAAACCTCACGGAAACTGTCAACCTGTCACATTAGCTATGTAGCTGTCACCTGTAAGAAGTGACACACAAACAAAACAGTGTGCATGCATACACACACACACACACACACACACACACAAACACACACACACACACACACACACACACACACATCCTGGCTCTGCTCCATCTCCCCTCTTGAATTTCTAATCACTCTTTCACTATCGCTCTGTTCACTTCCTGGTGCTGCCACTCTCACATCTGTGTGCAGCTATAATTCCTATGATGAACAGACTATCTCTATCACTGTGGCAGCAGTCCAAATTAGCTGCAGAAGAGTAAAAAATACAGTATGATAACTGTACAAGCCCAATATCATGCTTTTCAGGTTAACATTAGCTACAAAATTATGCACTCTTTCACTCTTTTCCTCAAAAGCAATGGCTGGCTCAAAGGACAAGTTAACAAGAGGACAGATACAGTAAATTATGAATAAATTACTGAGTTTAATAGGTTAGTCTATTGTCCACCAACTGGCTTAACAAATGAATAAAATAAAATTTCCCTAACTGAAGCAAGTAACCATAAGCTCTACTTATAATTGTGAGTTAAAATATGTTTTATATTTCATATTGTGGTTTTAAATGTCATGAATTTGAGTCAAATCTTTGTTGATGTAAGGTGTATAGTCTTCAGACTTGTGTTTAATTGTAACACGAAAGATTCTCCTATTTTATAATTGAGAAGTCTTATTTGCTTTGACTATGATATTAATTTATATGCACACACCTACCCTAGTAATCAGTCACTGATTTTCAAATATATTCTTCTTACCTAATGGACATGAATTACTGATCTCATTATTATGCGTGAAGATGTAGTGACACATTATTAATTGAGAAGGGATGTCTCCACATGGCCCCTACACCTAGATGTACTGCCATTTTCCCTTTTCCCTTTTTTTAATCATATACGTACATATACGTATATAACTATACAGGTATAACTCTAACCCAAATACTCTGTTGCATTACAATGCTAAAATGGAGCTGTGCAATAAAACCTTCGATGCAAATGTTCCTCATGCTTTCATATGTGTGAGTGGGACTGAAGTGAGGATTAAAGTATTATTTACCGAAGAACACAAGCAGGCACATGCTTATAGCGAGGATGGAGCTGGGGCTGAGTGCGGCCAGGTGTGATGTTTTAATGTGGCTGAGCTCACACCACTGGCCCCGGAAGCCCTCTGGGCAGCGACACTGGTAGCTCTTGGTGGAGTGGGCCAGGCAGGTACCCCCGTTATGGCACGTGGAAGGACCACAGGGTGATATGGCACAGCTCACCAACCCTGTGTGTTCATCTGCCACAGCCAACTGACCTGCTGGACATCTGCATGGAGAGAGGACAGAAATGTACAAATATGCAGAACAATATTATTCATCAGTGGATATACTCTATACACAGGCCTTCTCTTAACTGATTATACATTATATACCTAATCTGCCTAACATCTTTCATTCATTCATTTTATTAACCGCTTATTCCTGTCCCCAGGGTCACGGGAGAGCTGGTGCCTAGC
>JAOVVH010000054.1:15634324-15652003 GCA_028566435.1 Scorpiodoras heckelii
GAGAGAGAGAGAGAGAGAGAGAGAGAGAGAGAATTACAATGGTACTTGCACAGGGGAGAGGACAGAAAAGCCATATAAGTGGCCTGTAGCTTTTAAGCTGATATATATGTGACATGAACGTACGTGTGGACACACACAGATGCACACACACAGAGACGTCCTTGTCTCTGAAAAATTCACCTACTCTTCTAAACATTCATTGTACTGAAGCTCAAGCATGATGTATATTTCAGACCCTGTCATCTCTAAAACAAGCACTTTGAAAAACAAAAACCCGTACCGACCTACACTAAAAAGGGAGAACAAGTGAAATGAATGCAACCGCACAGCTGTAGGATCGCTCCTTCTTACTGATACAGATTCTCTCCCTTTTGTTCGCTCACTCTATTTTCATTTCATTGCACTGGCTGAGATTTGATTGCACGGCCTGCGGCTGTTTGTGGACATGCAGCTCTACTCGATAAAATGAACTGGAGACAGCTGCGCATCAACAGTCCAGCACAGAGCTATAGCAAACTGCGCTCTCTCTTCTGTCTTTCACTCTCTTACACAAGTGCACATGCATCTCTGTAGTGTTAGTGTAAAAGCATTACATTTATGATGACTATGACACCTGCTGACTTTTCAGTATCGCAACAGGTCGCTTTATATGTTTTATAGGAAACATGCATTCATGTATCTGATGATATTTGGTGCCTGGGCTACTGATCACTGATAATAACTTTGTGTGAACCCAGTTTATTGCATTTTTGCTCTCCTCTGGATAGCTTTGGCATGAGCCTAGATACTGAAACCTCAGTCATGTTATTTACTTGTTTTGCATGTACTTGTTATGGCTGCCTCAGCAAGCAATGGTGGTCATATACTGTACTTTCTGTCATGTTACAGTGTTTTTTCTTCTTCTTCCATTTATTCCCCATCAATTTCTGGTTGATGATATCATATACTTAGGCTTCACCAACCCACATGAAACTTGGTATAGTTCCAGTACTACACGTCTGATACAGAATATAAGGTTTATATCGCTAGGTGTGCATTGCTCTTCATGCTAGCACCTCCCTAAATTAGAATAGACTCAAAGCACTCAAAGCAATAGTGTGAAATCCGTTTTGCGTAAAATTATGAACTTTTTTTATTAATTATTTTTATGGTTCATAGGGGTTGAATATAGATCATTACCCTAGCTCATTATGATTCATTTGTGGAGTAATGTCACCTAGTGAATAATGTTCAAAGCAAAAATCCAACACTTCATTTAATTTATCCAATATTTTATGATATAAAGACTCAAATTTCATGAACTTTCACACCCTGCATCATTACCACATTCTTTTAGATCCATGTTATCCACAGATAAATGTCATCTATGGCAGTGCTGCAACAGACACATTTCAGTATCATCCAACATGGATTTTGCAAGGGTTTACATCATGTTTGTTAAGCATTCATGAACTGTATAAGCAGTATGCATTTATGCAACTGAATATATGATGAACCTAATCTGTATTGCTTGAGTCAATGAATCCATTAGGTCATGAGTGAAAGTCATACCTCCCATGTTCAAGGGCTGTGTTGAGTCTCTGATTTCCTTGAGTCTTGTTAGAGCTCATTCAATCAGTGCTCACCCACACAATAGTAATTTGTGTACAACTGGGTTTGAAAAATATTACTTTTTATATAAATATGTTTACAAAATAACACACACACACACACACACACACACACACACACACAAACACATATATGATCATTAACATTTCACATTACTTAAGTTGATTATTGTCTGCTTTGGAAGGCAGCATGATCAAGCTATACATTTGGACAAGTCAAACCACAGTGGTGAATGAGTCTGAACGATATGTTTAACTTAACAGACTCAAATGACTTGAGTCAATGAAAAGACTCAAAATGGTCATATTTCAATTGATTTAAAACCCTGTTGCTTTAATACAAAGTAATTAAAAAGATCAGCAATCTACCTAATGCCTTGTGTCCACATAGGCCCTGTTCACACCTGGCATTAACATGCATCCTGGGTGATTAAATTGTAAGTGGTCACAGTTAAGTACAGGTGTGAATGGGGGTCAAATGTGTCTCGAAGATGCCTTGAGACCCAATCACTCAGACCGCATTCGGAGGTAGTCTGGGATGTATACAGCCACATTCTTTTAACAGTGTGTACGTGAATGAATGTGTACCGCCTACTCAACTGACATCCCCTGCTTTATGCAGATGTAGCGTCATATTAAAGTGTTCAGTTGTTTTGATTTCTGTATTGTTTTGAATTATTCTTACTTTTCCTTTTATTTCTGACAGAATAGGCATAGGAAGTGCATTTCTACAATCTATGGTTAAAACCCAGACATGTGGTCTTTGCAAACATAAAGGATGTACATGTTTATTTGCATATAGAGTGGGGAAGTGAGATCCTTATCATTCCAGATGCATGTGGAGCTGCACTCTAATGCTAGGTGTCAACTGGCATACTTACACCTGTCTACTTGTGATCTGATCACCCAGGATGTATGCTAATACCAGGTGTAAAAATGGCCATAGAGGGCAGGCATTAAAACTCTTTTCAGTATTGGTAGCCAGGTGGTGGAATGAACTCTTCCTGGCTGTCTAAACAACCAAGGCCCTAAAACACAGACTGAAGCATCCAAATCTCTTTAATTAGCACTTAAATAATATCTCACCTAATCAAAAATGGATTACATATTTACATAGCTGTCATCATTGATTCTTATTTCTGGATTGAGCATACTGGCATATTTAGACTTTACTGAACCTGTACTTGCATAAGGAGATTCCAAGTAGGAACTCAAACATTTTTTACAACCTATTGACATTTTTATGATGCATTTTAGACATATTTGATAGCTATAGAGTGATCAACAGTATGTTTCATATAAGAATCTTATGTACTGGTATTTGATAAGACAATATTTCCCATTCCAGTGATAGAAGGGAGATGCTGGTTGAGGCATGGCTAGGCTCATGGCTAGTTTCTGGATCAGCCAAACTCTGCTGTTCAGGAGCAGAATCAATCACACAAAAGGTGGAGTGAAGGCAAATCCCAGTAAAAAATTCAATCTGCTTCTAAAGCAGGAGCTTTATGTTTGTCTTCTAAAGAAACTCAATTATGAAGATGGAGTTTGACAGGCTTTATTGGAGAGGGGACCAGGGGAAACATTTACAGGTGGTCTCTGCTGAACAATAAGGGTGTTCAACATTGGTCAGTAAATCAAGCTTTTCTCTCTACCAAACATCAACCTGCTGCAGATGGAAAGCTGAACCTATTTATGACCACTGCAGTTAGCGCTGGCAGTCATATAGTTTTTGTCAAAGTTTTTTTCTTATTTTTTAATTTTTTTTCCCACCAATTTTGGTCAATGATATCGTACACTTAGACTTCACCAATCCACGTGACACTTGGTATGGTTGTAGCACCACATGTCTGATAAAGAATATAATATAAGGTTAATGGTCCTAGATGTGCATTGCCCTTTATGCTAGCACCCCCTGAAGTGGGAGTAGGCCCAAAGCACTTTTCAGGCAATGGCTCGAAAATGGTTTTGCAAAAAAATTATAAACTTTTTATGGCAGGTTGGCCTCTGGGAGACACATTACCCTAGCTCATTACAATTCATTTGTGGAGTACTACCACCTCATGAATAATTAAAAGCAAACTCTGGCATTCACTAGTCAATATCTTGTGAAGTAAAGGCTCAAACTACACACAATCACACCCTACATCACAGTCTTTCTTTAGACACATGCCAAATTCTGTAACATTTTGTCTACAGCGGCGCTACAACTGATACATTTCACTATCTCAAGAACTGCTTGAGATAGCTGTTTTGACATTTGGTATGCTTATTTTATTCCATTCTTCCTTTTTCTCTCACCTTTTGTGGCAGTCACATGACACCGTGCTATGTGGTATGTCTAGTTCCTAGCTAATCTCTGTTAGCTTGTCTGAACATTCACCTTTGTAATAATAATGAATAATGTAATTAATAATAATAATAATGAATAATGTAATGAACAATAATAATGAATAATGTAATGAACAATAATAATGAATAATGTAATGAATAATAATTCGGGCACTGTTGCAACTTCATTTATGCAATTACATATTTACAAAGAAATTTCAGCGAGCAGGCTACAAGCAGGGTGTGGGAGCCAGTTACTGGAGGTTTGGCACTAACTAAAATGTAAATACTTCTATACTTTATATTTCAAACTAATTTAACTGCAACCTGTGAAAAAAAATCAGCAAAGTCTCTAAAACCACCTGGTTCCTATATCCTGTTGTCCAGTTTACAAAACAGTTCATGACATTACTTTAAGAAGAAAAAAACTAAAACAAGCCAATTATAACTTGGTAACCCTAGATACAGCAAAGCTGTTGTTAATTGACACTTTTCTACATGCCAGATGATGCAGGATCCACAAAATGAAAAACGATTTTCAGTTCCAACAAGCCCTGCGTGCTCACCATGCAGTGTGTCATTAAAAAACATGAAGTAAAAGTTTAAAGCAGCAAGCCACCATGTAACCAGTCATGAAAGACAGGAGATGACAAAATAAGATAAAAAAGAGAGATAACAGGCTCAACATTACTAAACATGTATAATAAAACTGGCTTTGTGCTTTAAACCCTTGAAACCCAACAGTGAATCTAATAGTGAGAGAAAGAGAGAAAGAGAGGAGGAGAAATAGGGGGGGCTTCCACAATGATATGTAACAGCACCCATATTTCTCTCCATACCCTTGGAAAACACTATATAACTTTATGGAAAACAGTAATCATTCACCAGTCTTCACAGTAACTAAAGCACGGTTTAGATGTGACTTTCATCATCAACCCCGGACATTACATTTCAAAGCCCTGAAGTGAAAGGTCCAATGTAAAACATGGTAACTGTCACGTAAATTATGAATAGCTGACGAATTAAAAATAAAACTCTGAAAAATTAATGCATAAGGTTCATGGTTTAGTAATAACTGATGTCAAGAAATTTCTAAGGAAATCCTCAAAGAGCAAAGAGCATGAGTCCTGGCCAGATGTCTTGATGTATTACTGGATGTAATCACCGTCATTCATGTTTGGTAAGGCAGCAGTATGTAGCAAAAAAAGACCAATGGCAATACTGAAATATGTACGTTGGGCAAAAAGTCTAAATGACCCATCTGTCAGTGCTGTAGGCTTCAGGATAAGCTGTCTCTCACGTATACACACAAAAACACAGACTTCAGTTAATCAAAGACAGAGACTCCTGAAGGCTACACTGTAAAGAGTCACCAGAGGAACTTGCTCTGTGTGTGTTTCCTTGTTTATGAAATATGAGTATTTAACCTTATTATTTTACCATTAATTGAACAAGACCTTAAAGTAAATAATCCACAAAAGTCATCTGATATTGATGTGCATTCTAACACAAACAGAACTGACACCCTTCTACGAAAAGCGAGTGTATTGGTGAAGAGTGTATTCATCGACAGGTCTATCAGCTGCGCCAGTCTGATTGCCTTTAAGTTGAAAAGAGTGGGCTTGGAATCGGTGAGGCTCACTGGCAGACTAAAATCGCTCGCTGTGCTGATGGTTGGGGAGGTTCTGAGCCTTCATTCAGGCCTGGACTCTCTGTGGGGATCTCTCAGACACTAATGCCTAGACTCCCAATGCCATTCAGCTGAAATAAATCCAGCACTACCAGATTTTCCACTCAAGTAGACGTGTAAAGAAATGGTACCCAAGACTGGATGGGACAGGGACAGTCCTGCTGGGCCAGTCCACACAAACACACACACACACAAAGCCTGATGAATGGCGATGTTTTCAAACACAAGGAGCTGTAGAAGAAAGCGGAGGTTCTATGTGAGCTAGAGACAAAAGAAGGAACACCTACAGCTGTGGCACAAATTAGGACCTCGCTCACTCTTTACTCGGTTTTAGGAGACACAAGACCTGCACTAACACAAGTACAAAGACATTTAACCCACCTTTTATAAAAGCTCACAGAAAAAAACATAACCCCTTCCTCTTTTTCTCTTTCATTCACACACAATCACATCCTTGAAGAAGCCCAGTAATCAAGTGGAAGATTTGTCCCTTTGTTTAAACAAATGGCAACCAAAATCAGTGGAATGAAGGTGGTTGAAGGTGGGTGGTAGGGAGAGGTTTTTTTTTGTCATACAGAGACTACTCACAGACAGAAGCCTAACAACGTCTTAAAGAATCCACAAATCTCGTCTAATCTCCACACTGGCGTCTCCTCCGCCAGGAGAGTAGAGCCATGGGAAAGTCAAGTCCTGCCTCAGTTTAAACTTAGTTCTTTACTTTCTCCCAATTTCTCACCATTACTTTCCCTTTCACTGTGAATGAAAGTGCAGTGACTATGAGGCAGGAGCCTGCAGAGATTTGAGGATTAGTCAGGAGTGCTCACTCTGGGAGTTAGGCTGTGATTAAGAGAGCGGCCGCTGATAGTCTATCGTCACTCCTGCTCTGTGCTCTTCTCTCACAACCTCACTCTCATCATTTCTACTCCATTCCTTCGTCTTCATCTTTCTCTCTTTCTTAAAATTCCTCACCGTGGCTCACACTCATGAAATTGGAGTCATGGAGAGGCACTAATCGAAAAAACCTAAGTCTCTTTCACTTACTTAAGGAATCTCTCAGCTCTCTCTGGGAAGCAGTTTTGATAAGGACAAACTGTTCACCCCAGCTCTCTGCTGCTTCCGCCGATGATAAACCTGTTTAGTTCACCTCCCTCCTCCTTTCTTTGCCCTCATGTAGATCATGAGCCAAGCCAAACATTAAACCATATAAACCCTCTTATATACAATACACCTGCTAGGTACAGGTAGTACAGTGCTAGCTCTTTTTTCAATTATATATAAAGGATATAAAAAGAACTGTTTTGTATTGAGCACTGGTAGTTAACCGAGATCATAAATATGTCTAAGAATGGATCCTGGTCTGCTGTAGCGCTTCAATATCTGTGATTGAGAAAGACAGAAGTCTCAATACCACAGGCAGTCTTCAATTCACTTCACGTCTCCTCTTCACATTAGCATAAAAGGAGAGGAGCTCAAAAGAAGACCTTCTCTTTCACACTCTCTTTTCTCATGGCCCAGAAACCTGCACTGATGAGCCTTAAAAAGACTCTTAAAAATCCTGAAAACCAGTATCACTCTTTAAACTATACATGCTTTAGCTTGTTATCCACTGAGGTGTGTGTTTATACCCATTGAGGTTTTGAAGAACTAAAGATTTCCAGAACTATTCCCAACAAGAACTAGGAATTTATGGGATGAATTCCTGCCACTGCAGATCATGTGACTGTAACAGAAGTAACACAAACTGCCAGTGAATCCATAAAAGGCACAACAAATTTCAGATTGAAGTTAGGGTTCTTTGTTGTTTTTTTTATAGTAGAGTGAACTTAATGGAAAAATTAAGGTAGATTTGTAGACTACCTTTACAATGGCACACTTCATGTCTTTCTCCGACAAAAGCAATCCCGCCATGAAAATATTCTGCTTAGGTGATCATGCTGTACTGACTCTGATATAAAACTTGCTTCAATAACTGAAGCTTGCATTTCACTGACCAGTGATGTTAAATGTGGCACGCTCAGCTATAACAGTTCATGATCTGAAGCAGAAATTGAAAAGAGTCCTAAAACTATGGCTGAGTCCTCTGGTGAAAACTTACCTAAAGTTGCTCAATTCCTGAAAATGGTCCTGGGTTCTTAGAAAGGTTCCTGCAGATGAAACACACCCGCTTGTACCTAAACCTCTATCCTCAGCTCATACTAGTTCTTCCTTAGTACAAGTGATAAGATTCAGAGCAAAACCCAATGACTGTGTTACCCCACAGAAGCCTGTGAGGACTGCGTAATTCTTCTGCATACAAGGACTATGCATTTACAGTACTGTGCAAAAGTCTTAGGCACCCTATTGTTTTTAGGTACAATTTTTGTTCAAAAAGATTTTATATTTTCTAACATTACTTTTGTTTTTTTGTTACACAAAAATGTTTGTTTGTCAGTAACGAAAACACTTTACACAACAGACCATTTTTCAGACAAAAAAAAACATAATGAAGGCTGCTGGGTTTTGCATGCAAAAAAGAGAAGTAAGTGTGACAGTCAAAGTCTCTAGAAGAGCTGTGGCAGATTCTCCAAGACGCTCAGTAAAACTTACCAGCTAACTTCCTTACAAAACTGCACACGTTGTACCTGGGAACACTGTTTAAGAAAAAGGCACAGCAAATACTGACTTCCTTTAGTTTATTGATGTTTACTGCACTTTATCGTGTTTTCTTTTATGTAGAAACATCTTCATTATTTTCAAAGGCATCTTTACTTTACAGCAAGTCTTTGCATGTGTCTAATACTTCTGCATCATACTGTATAGTAATTAGCTGGTAAGTTTTACTGAGTGTCTTGGAGAATCTGCCACAGCTCTACTGGAGACTTTGACAGTCAGACTTTTTTTTGCATGTAAAACCCAGCAGTCTTCATTATGTTTTTGTCTGAAAAGTGGTCTGTTATGTAATGTGTTGCTTTCATTACTGACATACAAACAGTTTTGTGTAACATTTAATTTTTAGTTGGAAGAGTAACATTTGGAAACATAAAAACTTTTTTTACTGACTCAGTAATGCAGAACTCAATAACAGAAGTTGTACTTTCCCAAAGATGCCTGTAATGCTGAAACGCTGTGTCTCTTTAGCAGCGCCTCCTGCCCCAGCACTGTTTCGATCTGTCTAACAAAAGAGCAAGACTGCATCTCCATCAGTGGGGAGATATGGACAGGTGGAGGACTGCTCGCTGGCATAATGAGCATTTGCAATTCAATCAGAGCAAGCAGGGTGAGGACATTCAGCATTATAGTGCTTGAGCAAAGCTAAAGCACAAAGAGAGACAGAGCGAGAGGATGAGTGCCAGGGAAGGATGGGTGATGAGAGGTAGAGATACATAGCTTTACACTAATGGTGCTTCTTCTTCAATCTGGACACTTGAGGTGTTAATCATGTCTTCACTAATGTGTTGAATTAATAAAACACTGTCCTACTATCTCCAGCTAACACCAGCATTACTTTACTTCACACTGTTGACCAAAGATAGATTATAAAAGAGTGAAACGCTTGCACAGAGCTTTATGAATAATGTAGAAGCGTATCCCTATGAAGAGGATAACAGCAGTGTCGATCAACTGTTACCTCTTCACATAGTGTGAGTGTGTGTTTGCATGAGAAGAGCCCACCTGTCTGCGCTGGTGCGTATGGCATTGATGAATCCCTCACTGCTATCTACTTTCCTCACCCATCAATCAGCATTAGAGCCTTACTTGGTATTTTTCTCGCCCGTTTCCTGCCATGTGTTGGATTTGTTACCAGTCTTGTTGTGTGATAGGGCTATAGAGGCATTCAAAGGGTCTGGAGCATTGTGCCTCCACAGCAAGATGTGGCCATTCTAGACAAACGACACCCTGCTGTGGTTAAATGCCCACTTTGCTGGCGTACTCCTTTAATTATTTTTCCCAAGACAGAGAAATTTATGTGTGTGAGTGGGGTAGGGGAGGGTGCGTCAGCTGTACGGGGTATATGATCACATGTATACACAGGCTTCCAACAAGGTAAAAGCTGTCATTTAGACAGTCTGGAGCCTCAGTGCACTCGATTAATCCAGTCAGATTTCCACTTGTCTGGTATAAATCTACTAGTTATGTTCAGGTTTTATTTCCACTCATAGATGCTGCTAATTTATTCTAATGGTTTTCCATGCAAGGGAGAAAGAGAGATTGAGAGGAACGGAAGAGGGAGAAGTGGTGAAACACTGAAAGTGGGAGAGAGAGCGAGAGAGCGAGAGAGAGAGAGAGAGAGAGAGACAGAGAGACAGAGAGACAGAGAGAGCTGCTCTTGAAGAGGTCTCCAGGTCTCTGGTACTAGCCCATTAGAGCTCTCCTAAGTTTTATTATTCACTCCATTAATATTCAACACTTCCACAAAGGTCACAAGTGTCCTAACAAAAACAGTCCTAATGATTAAATGGTGCCCCAACTCCTCCTTCGCCCATCTCTCTTTTATCAATTAGTCTCCCATAACACCACCAGAAATTGGAAGCTGAAAGAAAAATTCACAGTTTTACCTAAAATTATAAAAGAAAATTAGCCCTACATATGCAAGAGCAATTTATGGTCCATGTGGAAATATCCATCCTCTCTCTGAACTCCACTGTTCACTTGCTTGAACACAGCTCAGATTTGTAGCTTTGCTCATCCTATATATTCCTAGTTGGGGAAACAAATTTGCATATTAGTTTAAAAATAAATGTAATAGGCCTTCAGATTTTGCCAAAAGCCCCTTAGACGCCACACTTCATTTTGCATCTATTACAGTAAAGGAGGGGAGAGAGGGAGAGAAGCAGTTATTTATCTTCATTCTACAGAGAGAGGGATTAGTAATGATTGATGTGTGTTTGCCGTCGGGAACACTGGCAGCACAACAAGCTTGGAAGAATAGAAAAAGCAGGAAGAAGAGTGAGAGAATCAAAAGAGTAAGTTAAGAGGAACTGGGTGTAGGGAGCAGAGAAGGAATGGGGCATTTGGGCTTCAAACCAGAGTCCAGGTCTGGCCAGAGGAATATTTCAGACTTTGCCATTAGCCTTGCATCACACACATTCTCCCTCACCCTACAGAGCAGCTTCAAAACCATCTTGTCCTCAATTTCCGTTTTTCTCTCTTCCTCTGTGTTTTAGCACAGTGTGTGGCGATTGGAAAGGTGATCTAGAGGAGCCAGAAAGGCCCAATTATAAATACAGCTTGTGTTTCGTAGGCTTGATTGCTGCGGTGATCCGTCAAGATTCAGTCTGTGAAAGACGCAGAAATTATAGACCTCTAAAACTCTCCTCGCCCACAGAAACATTCTTAATTGCAGTCATGGGCATGCAACACACAGGTAGAGATGCAGCCGGCCCCTATATGACCATTCTGCTCCATATTTGGGACATTAAAACAGAATGCAATGAATCCTCCTCTTCTCAAGGCACCGGTATATAATATCCAGCTCAGGGACGGGCAGCTGAGTACTATTTAGATTCATTTACTCATCTGTGGTAGCTGCTTTATCCTGGTCAGGGTCAAAATGGATCCAGAGCCTATCCCAGGAACACTGGAACGACTGGATAGGGTGCCAATCCATCACAGTGCACCATGTGCACACACATTTACACACTCATTCACACCTAGGTGGTAATTTAGCATAGTTAATACAAATGCATGCATGTTTTCGGAGGTGAGAGGAAAATGGAGAGCCCAGAAGAAACCCAGACAAGACCTGTAAGCCGGCAGTGCTACCCACTGCCACCTTGGCACCACTGTGCTACTGTGCTATTTAGACAACTGTGCAATTTATGTTCATTACCATTTTTTCAATATTTACAAGTTCTGCCCTGACTCCTATTATTTAGCATTTCAGTAGCATTTCTGGGGACTACAGCTGCTTTTGTTTCCTGTAATGCTGATATCCACGCTCTCTGTTTAACCAATTACATCCAAGACCTTTTGATCTGGCCATTACCTCCTGAAATGAATTAGTCAGCAGCTGAAAATGATTCAAGTGAGGATTCATCTGCCAGGCATGGCTACAAAGGAGAAACAAGGCTTTTAATGCTTTTAATTAACTGGAGGGCAAAACCTTTTGTGTTCCTGTTAGTAATATTGCAGAGTGCGGTGGGAGCTAAAATGTGTCCACTCTGGACACCATCAGCATATTCAGAATCTCAAACAGAGGTGTTATACTGGGAAATACCCTTGGAGGAGGCACAGAGGCACACTCAATTTTGATATAACTGAAAGCAAAGTGGGACAAAGGTATGAAAAATAGAGGGGGAAGAGAGGTCAACATCAACCAGAGACCACTATGGACCAACAAAGGCTCTGGATGTGAGACTGGACAAATCACTAGCATCACCTGTATTTTCTGCCATTCATCAACCACTGAAAAACCCATGTCCCTCCTAGCTGTTACATAATATTCCAACTTGTTACAAAAAAAACTAGTGCTGTCAAATTAACTCGTTTGATAAAATTAATGCCGCTAAAATTTTTAAGACGGATTAAAAATTAGTTACATTACACAAACCAGCAGCGCCGTCAGTGACCACAATGCTGAATGTTAGGATCTCCTAGCCTGTTAACTATCATAAACATTGATGAAGGCTGAAAGAAACAATAGAGAACAAAGTTGTTGCTCTTCTTAGGTTGCTACTTTTTTTCTATGTTACATCAGTTTAATGAGTGACAGAGACGACAAAGGCGACAGATCCGCATAATACATATGCAAACTCCTTCCCTTCCACTGCATGCTTCTGAGGTAAAATCAAATCAGCCAATCATTTAGCAGCAGCACAACAGAACTTCCGATGAAGCGATATACCCATGTTCCCTATGCTCCCTAGACACTGTGCAGTTCCTTTTAAATAAAAAAAATGAAAAGACTTCAATCATCTTTAATATTTCACTTTTATCAAATAAAGTCAAGTGAATAATACCAACCTGCATGGACAACACAAATCAAAATGTGCGTTAAAACTGCTATTATTTTTTTTTAATCACGCGATTAACGTGATTAAAAAAATTTACCACTTGACAGCTCTAAAAAATAACCAATCACTACTCCTATAAAGAGATCAACCAAGAACATTTTCTGATTGTTTGTGTGATTTTCTTAAATTAGTTGGATAAATACCAAGCCCAGTCTGTTTTAATACAGTCTCATAAACCAAACCGTAACTTTCATTAAGTAAGGTACTTTTCATCACCGAAATCCTACAGCTACAAATCATGATTAACAAATGACAGCCAAACATGTTTCTTTTTCACTGATTTAACCAAAACTCTAATAACTTAAAATAGTAATGATATGAACTTTTTTCAGTCAAATGACCATACCTATGCTCTGAAAAGTGTCGCAGTGTTAATGATTTTTCCAGTTGGAATACGTTTTATGGAAGTACGTATTAATTGGAGTACGAGGTCTGTCACGTCAAGTTTGGAGCAATGATACGTAATCAGTTCTGCTTGAAAATTGGTAAAAGTGCATCAGAAACTCTTTAAATGTTGAAGAAAGATTATGGACAAGCTACCTTATCATCACCAGATCGTTTAACAAGAGAGCCCAATTTCCTGAACAGAGTGATCACAGGAGATGAATCACGGTTGTTCAAGTACGAGCCTGAGACAAAAAGACAGTGTTGAATGGAACATGACAACATCACCTCACCCAAAGAAAGCTCGCATGGACAAATCAAAAATCAAGTCATTGTTCATCGTCTTTTTTGATCCTTTGAAGAATTTGTACGAGGAGGCCATCGGTAAATGGAATATTTTACCTTGGAGTTTTGAACCGTTTGAGGAAGAGGGTTTTGTATGTGTCAGATTGGCTCTTCATGGATCCTCCATCATGACAATGAACCAAGTCACACTTCACTTTCTGTGCAAGAATTTTTGGCTCTACGGAGCACAGGAATTTCATTCTCATTACTTTCTGTTATAAAACCTGTTGCCAGAAAGTATGTAAAAGTCTCTGTGTTACATGGTGGAGCATCAGAGACTGATAATAAAATTAACGTATTTAAATAGCTATCTATCTTGTCATAGATTTATGTAACATTATGCCAGGTACGCTGCAAAAATTATCTTACCAAGTGTAAGTTTTCTATTGCTTATATTACTTATGTAAACAAAACATTTTATATTTCTACTATTTGTTGTATCATAATTTCATAATAAAAAATATTTGATAAGTTTACCTATATTCAAATATTACTAATTGATCATTTGTTTTGCTTAGTACCATTTTTGTAGTACTTTGTATCATAGTTGGACACCTGGACAACTAAAACATGACTACACTTTAGTGAAAGTGAAAGTTTCACTTATAAATTTTGATAATGAATTTTATGATTAACCTTTAACCTTATTTCTAGAACATTACCTGGCAGCAGTTAGGCATTTACAGACTGGTATACAAGTACTATGTGCACGTTCAGTGGTGATTGTTAGCCATCCTCAGGTCTGGTCTCCTGGATCATCTCTTAGCACAGTGGGTCAATAAAGGTGAGAGCTGTCTATCCCTCTGTCATCCCACAGTTATGGCTATTAGCCCTGTCTTCGTGCTCATCTCTTGTTCTAAAGAATGAGTGACAGTCTGGGGCCAGAGGCCACTACAGCCCTGCTCACACAATGAGTACCATTACATGAGGGACCGAGAGGGCAGGAGAGAAAGACTGACATTTTAGAAAAATCTGAATGGGTGTCTGAGTGACAGCTTTTGTGTGCTACAGAGAACTGAGGTTGCATAGGCAGCGCAAATGTCAAATTTGGGTTAATCATTTTGGGTCAAATGGGTAAATCTTATACACAATATACACTAACATTTTTTCTACACTTGTTTTCTGTTCTGTCTATTTATACAAAACATGATTTCAACATTGGTTTTAGACCTTATATGTACAAAAGTAATATCGATACTAGCAAGCCTGGTCCATCTGCTTCATCATTACACCAGCAGCAGGACACAGGCCCAAGATTAGAGATTTTATTTTTGGGATATCCCAGAGGTGATGGCCTCATCCAGGCAAACCAGGAAACAAAGATTTGAAGCATTATTAATCCAACTCTTCGCAAAACCCCAGATCAAATTTATCCTGCCACACATTACAGTTTCTCCTTAATGTTTTCATGAAAACCTACTGTTTCATCCCTTTTAGCTCCTGTTTTAATACAACACTGTGACTTTTATGGGAGTTTATATTTTGCATTATTAGTGTAGTTTGAACAACCTTATACACCCCCACAATATATATGAGCACAATAACAACTTCTCCTTAAACATTCACTCTCTAATGTCCACTAAAAATACATTCAGAATATTATTTTTTTTTTGCAAATAAAGATCTTTCTAATATGAAAAAAGTTAGAAATAAAGAGAAAGAAATAAAGGGCCCTGGGGAAAAAAGGTACTTTTGGTTTCAACAGACTCAATATGCTTTAGAGTCTGAGTCATAATCCAACTTCTCGAATATGTGCTACTTTCATGCAGGTATCCAAATCTTTTTATCCAACTGTCCTTCAATCTGTTTGCCCAACAAACCAATCTACTTTGCAGTACAGATGTCAGTGAGCAAGGACAGAGGTGTTTCTGATGGATTTTGACTGCGAAGAGACTGGCAGTTTTGATCATCTAGAAGGGTTTTACATAAATATTGATCAGACGGGCATCTCCTAGCTCTGAATATACAGAGTATCTGAATCCGAATATACAAACATACACATTCTTCATCTGCTACACACACTCCCAAACCAAACACTCACCGACCTGCTGATTCGATCAACCACAGAGTGAAGCAATGTGTTTCCCAAGTGTTCGAGATGAATTTTAAGAAGGGGGGGGAGAGAGAGAGAGAGAGAGAGAGAGAGAGAGAGAGAGAGAGAGAGAGAGAGCAAGTGAAGGAGAGAGTGAGACTCTGGTTCCATAATGAGGCATGGTGGTTAACCTGATTAATGTTATCAGTAATAAGGACTAATCATTTCCTCTACATCTTAACCTCGCTAAGTTAATCCTGTTAACATGTCTGGTAATGTGGACCAATGCGTAATTAGCAGTGGAAGAGCAGGAATTTAGAGAGCTGTGATGGGGGGTAGTGTCATGCTGTTACAAAACAGCAGCTGCAATTATTTGGGACAGTATTTGATTTTCCCTTCCGAACAAACAGCAGAAGCACATAAGCGGCTTTCCTCCAGAATTTTCAGTATGAAATCAATTATATGCGCAATAATAAATCCTCATCTTTCGGCGACGCATGCTGCAGCGTGCTCAGTCTAATGACAGCAGACAACTCCAACAGAGCGTGTCTTTTAAGAAGAAGGAGAAAACATGCCAGATGTGTGTATGTATGTGAGAAATTAATTCATTATTATTTTTATGGCATGCAACAAGACAGGTTCAGGACTGATTTATGCAGCAAACACATAATATTAAATGTTGCTGTTTGATATTTCTTTATTTTTTTATCTTATTTCTTTCTTCATCGATTCTCTCTCATTTCTCTACACTGGCCCACTGGAGGGAGTACATGAATGTGTGAGAGACAAGATTGGACTCTTCAGTTTGTTACAGTGAGTGTGTTTACATGCACAATAATACTACTACTATTGTCTGAATTTAGGAGTTTAATGAAAGGCATGTAAACAACATGTCACACCATTTCATATTGAATTAAGAAAATTAGGAGATTACAGGGAATCTGATATGCACTCCTACATTTTAGCCCAATAATCAGGTCATTCAATGCATGTACTATATTCATAATTAATCCAGCTGTGTTTCCTCCATCTATTAGAGATTAATTTTCTACATCAAAGAATCTTCAGACTAGCCTGTTAGAGAAGAACCCCGGACGTGGTAAACATTCTAGCATTAATTCAATACTAAAGCACACTGAAGTAGCAGAAAAACTGGTACAGCAGTTAATACTTGGTAGGTCCCCCACGGGATCTTGGAGGGAACATTGCACAGTCCTCATGCTGATGTTTGTTGAGGCCCCAGCATTGAATTCCAATGTTACTTGAGGCAGTGTTGCAGGAATATCACGTGAAACGATTCGTGCCAGCTGACACTGGTCACGTTCACCTTTTTCACGTCTTTTTACGACAAACTGCCGTCGTAAGTTTGAAGGGATTCTTGTATTCACAGTACAGCACTGAAATGCTCTTACATGAAAATCCAGACTTTGCTTCTACCACCAAAGTGCTCTGACCCATCTCATGAGCTCCAACTATTAAACCACGCTGAAAATCACAGAATCGTGATAACTTGCCATTCTCACAGTGGAAACCGCTCTAGAACTTTCCATAGATGTCTATCGCTTTATATACGCACTTGCGGACGCAACCAATGATGCGCATAAGTGGTGTTGCTATGTATTTTGCGTAGGCTCTTAGGTTTTTCTGGTACTTCAATGTACACCCAAAGGAAATGAAGAAAAGCATTACACAGAATTCTACACCCACAGAAATTTGTAAATAAAGATTTTATCAAAAAAGTCTCAATGTTAAAAATAAAACATCACGTCTCCGCTTGTGTTCACTGACAATTTGCAAAGTAACTGTAGTTGCAGAAACCTACTTATTAATGGACCAATGAATGAGAACTGATTTTTTCCTGTTATCTGATTACTTAATTGCAATTAAAAAGATTATTGACAAAATAATTTCTCAGTTATTCATTTATTTTTTACAAATTTTATTTCCTAGTTATTTTGTATATGTAAACACAGTATAAAAACGATCTATCTATCTATCTATCTATCTATCTATCTATCTATCTATCTATCTATCTATCTATCTATATCTATATCTATATATCTATGCATCCATCCATCCATCCACCTATCCATTCACTCATGTTACATGTTAGTGAAAATCAAAATACTAACCACACTTATTTATAACTCTTTGACTGTAATGGCAATTGTATCATATGGCTATGCAAATCTACAAAAACAACATAATCAGCAAGCTAATACAGAATTGTTCTTTAGGATGCAGCAGTAGAATTATTAACACACACACACACACACACACACACACACACACACACAC
>JAOVVH010000054.1:15652103-15678863 GCA_028566435.1 Scorpiodoras heckelii
AGAAAGAAAGAGAGAGAGAGAGAGAGAGAGAGAGAGAGAGAGAGAGAGAGGTCTCTGATAGTAATGGAGTGGATTTGTATATTTGAGATACCTGTTATAACTGAGTGATTAAGTAGAACAGAAAATTATGTGGGAATGTAAACTCAGTGAACTGATGAGGAGTAGCTCATATTTTTACAACTGTGTCATTATTTAGAGGCACAAGATTGTTATTAGTCACTATTAGCTAATGATATTGAATTCATAATGATAGCGTCCCTCATAAGGTGTAGCCTAATGATATTGGTATGCCGTATACAGATTTGGTAGCCACATGATGCCACCTTATGTTTGCCACCTAAATAAGGTCGTTGGCCCCATTCACACCTGGTATTAAGGACCAGATTGCAAGCGGTCGCCATTAAGTACAGGTGTGACTGGAGTCAAATACATCTCGAAGACGCATTGAGATCTGCTCCTTCAGACCACGTTCAGAGGTGGTCTCGGATGCATATGGCAACATTGTTTTAGCAGTGTGTACACAAATGTGCCCTGGGCCACACTGACGGACCGCCTACTCAAATGATGTCATCTGCTTATGTGGAAGTAGTGCGCCAGTGGCATCATAATAAAGTGCTGTATCACTTTGATTAATGTATTCTTTTTCTTTTCTTCCTACATTCTTTTAATTTCCTATAGAATAGGCATGGGAAGTGCATTTCTGCCTACCTCCGGTTAAAACCAACAACGTATTTGTTCTTTGCAAACAGACGTGCATGTTTATTTACATATAGAGTGGTGAAGCGAGAGCCAAGAGATTTTCACCTCTTACCAGGATCTAATGACTTTATTTTTTGCATTGTCTTGTATGTTATTCCAGCCAATTGTTTGCTACCAATACATGGAATGAAATCTCTCTCTCTCTCACACACACACACACACACACACACACACACACACACACACACACACACACACACACACACACACACACCCCTCCAGCCTTGGCCCTGGATTCTCTTCCCAGAACCACCTCCTTCTCTACGCTTCACTTTCTTTCTTTCCTCTTTCCTGCTTTCCCCCTTTCTTCTCTGACCCAGCACTAATAACAAACATACTTAAGCTTAAGTTTCAGACCTCCTCCACGGTCTTTGATAAATAAACCGATGTTTCCTAATAAAGTTCACATTGTTGTAAAAGTTTCTCCCCACAGGGAAGCGGGCAGCAGCTGTGTGCTCGCTGTGGGGTGATAAATCAGATACACACTTGCTTCAGTACGAGAGTTCCTTCCAGATCTCTGATCTGAGATGCGAGAGACAGCTGCACAGCAGAAACACATCACCATCATGGCAGAGGGCCAGGCAGGTTTAGATACTGATCTATTGATGATCAAAAGCAGCAGGTCAGAGAGAATCTATAACAACAGATTATGCTGAAAAGATTGGATTCAGCCTGACATTAGTGGTGGGCACTGGGACACTGTCGCAGGAGTGGGCAGTTTCACTGCAGGTGGGAAAGGACAGGCAGATATAAAAAAAAAAAAATCACAGGATATTCATTAACACTGGGGCCAAATTTCACAAGTCAGCTTGTTCACACATGGCTCATTTATCAGTGTAGTTTAAATTATTAAATTGACTTCATTAGAAAATGATTGAGGGCAGGAATATAAATAACTACTTGAGTGAGCAGAACTGGTGAAAAGTGTCTATGGGAACAGGTGGGAGTGGTATCCGTGGGTTTGGCTTTAGTGTTTCTTTGAAGGCTGGCCTCACCTTCCTATAAACATAGGCTTCTTGTCTTCCTTCCTAAAAAAATTATCTACCGGTACTTGGAAACTGCTCCTCTCTTAGCCCTTTTCAACCAAAATAACTCTGGTTCTTGAACTGGTTCAGTTCAGGCTTCTTGCAGACTTTTAGAAAACCAACTTGTGTTTGCACCAGTTTTTACTGGAACCAAGGATATATCACCAACTACCATTTGTGTATACCTGCGCTTGTATTGCCATCACACTCTGGAGACTGGCCATCATCAGTGACTATTGGAGCGAGAGTCACATTTTTGGCATTGGTATTGCAACTGTTTGCCATGGTGTACAGGACTTCTGCGATGCTGTTATAAAAGTGCTGCTTCCTGAACACTTTAAGACCCCAAATGCTAGAAAGTTGGTAGAGATGGCAATGTTTGTTGCCATCTGATGTTCTGCTGTAGGGTTCTCCATATGGGTTCCCCTATAGATATAAACTGAAGGACCTGCAGGGTTTTGCTATAAGATTTTTTATAGATAGATTTTCTTGGTGGCCCAATCAAATTAGTGCAACAGTGACAAGCTCACATCACCAAGGTGTTTCCTGAGTTACTCTGTAGGATCACTGTCTTTAAAGATCCCATGACATGCTGCTTTTTTATGCTTTTATATAGGCCTTAGTGGTCCCCTAATGCTGTATCTGAAGTCTCTTTCCTGAAATTCAGCCTTGGTGCAGAATTACAGCCACTTTGAGCCAGTCCCACAATGAGCTTTAGTTTGGACGTGCCACTTCTGTGTCTATGTCTGTCTGTGTCTTTAAATGATAATGAGGAGGACAGAGGTGGGGCAAGGTGGAGAGTGGGAGAGTGGCCTTGACCAGCTTGCAGCCACGGTACCATGTGCTAATTTATACAGTGGATGTACCTAGGGCTTGCTTTACACCTATCACCATGTCTAGCCACTGGGGGACCATAGGCAGGCTGGGGGAACTCATATTAACGTTAAAAAAACTCATAAAGTGAAATTTTCATGCCATGGGACCTTAAAAACTAAAAGTAAAAAAGTCATTTTAAAATGGCAAGTAATGTTGTAGTTACAGGACCTCTAAAATCAAATCCTGCAAATCAAATCCCCACAGTGCCTAAACAGTCAACTCTGATTAGGACCAGGGGAAAGAAGGATAGAAAAAGAGGGAAATGTAAAAGGCAGGGTTGAGGAGGACATGATTTCACTCTCTTTTTCAGGGCAGTGGGATGGTAGCTGTTAGGGTCAGATTGCTGTAGGGCTGAGCTGCTTTTTCCTGTTTGCCCTCTGCCTATCAAGACAAGCCTAATTCCAGCTTAAATAAACTGCACCAGTGGGCATGTCCTCAGGCCAGAGTTACTCATTATGGGAGGAAATCAGTGGGGGAGTGGGAGTATTGTTTGTGTAAGTGGTTATTTAACTACTGTTTGTGTGTGTTTATATCAGTACTGATGTCTTCCTTTTCTTGTGAGGGTGCTTAGCCACAAGGGCACAATTTCTGATTGGGTCAGACAGGAGCAATATTAGTCATCTTTCGCCTCCTGCACTGTCTCGGCTTTGAGAAGAGGCAGAGAGCACAGACAATGGTGGGTTCCTGGGTGAATTTAAGTTAGAGAGTACAATACAGTGGCACTGGAGATGCTCTATGAGTGTGTTTTTGGGCACGACAGAGAGCCTTCACAATGAAAGACAAACAGCAGAGAAAGAAAGAGAAACACCTTTTTTCCAGTGTGGCAAAATAAAACACTTGAATTTCCACATAAAAGACACAGAGCTGTACTATTTCCTTTGGTCACAGTTCTACAGACATGTAGGGTACTTGGTCATGGTAGAACTGTTACTGACCGGCTGTGTCTACCATGCCACCATGCTACACCAAGCTCGTGGAGAAAAAAATGGTTTAAATAAAAACAGAATAAAAAAATACTGGGTAGTCTAGTTCATTGTTCATTGTTTTTTGTGCTCTCAAAAGCCGTGGGTTTATTCTTCCAGCTGTAAGAACATTAAATGTCTCAAACATTGTACCAGCATAAACAATTTTTTGCTGATTTTTTTGCAGACTTCATAGAGGGTTTTAGTGCATTAGTAATATTTTTGAATTTTCTTCATCAAAGGGTGCATTGCCACCTCACATGCAGCATTCCTGGGATGGGTTCCAGATAAAGAACATGCATGCTGGAAGAATGAATGAATGAATGAATAAAAGGTAACCCTACAAATCACACAGGAAACAGCTTTCACTGGAAAGTAGGGCAGGAGTTAGGAAGGAGGCAGGGACGAACATATGGGACCACTGAAGGATGAATGTGATTGAGATAAACCTGTCATTCCATACTGAGAATTTTACTTGATCAAAGCGTCCTCCAGCATCCACCAGCAAAAAAGGAAAGACCAATCAATTCACCTAAAGGCGTCACTTATGCAGCAGTACTTTCAACAGCTCAGCAAATCCGCTCGCCTTCTCACCTTACAGCAGCACTTCAGCCAAGTCTTGATGTTGTGCTGACAGGTCGAAGGGAAAACAAGCAGAACAACTCCAAACTCCCAACTTCACTAAGCTGAAGCTATCCTTTTGGTCAAGCTCAGTATTTGGTGTTAATATACTGTGCTTCTGGGTTAAAAGAAAACCAGCATGGCCTGCTGAAGTACTTTGAACTGTCTTTCTCCTGCCAGGCACACCATTTATACTGTCTTCTTATCTTAAAGGGTTTGTTAAATATCCTGGATCCATTTATCACAATCTTGAATTTCTCAAAAGTCTCTTACTGACCCATGCTGACCCACATATATAACTGCTGAGCTGACAGATCAGACGAGTAAAGCAAATCCTGTGAGTCTGATTGCACTCAAGCAGAGCACGGTTCAGATTTCACCTTTCTCCTGCTGTTAACCCTCCTGTTTCAATGCCTAGCTCTCAGCACCAGCAGTCAAGCACTTCAGCTCCACATTTCACTAACCTGGAAAAGGTGGCTTTGGTTTTCAGACACTGATCTGATGGCAGACCTGATCTGTGTTTGTTTAGGTCAGTGAACAAAGACTGTGTGTGCTCCATCCTGGTTCTCCACACCTGCAGCTTCTTTGCTGTTTCTGTTGCTTCATCTTTGGACGCGCAGTACTCATGTGAGATGCCTCACATGACCTCATCTGATCCTGCTTTCTGATGACTTGCCTTTCATACCCAGCAGTTCTGTCTGTCTCGGGTTACTTTCATTATATAGTTCATGACTACCTACTGTTACACTCTTACCTTTTCACCGTACACAGAAAAAGATCTTTGTTATGAAACTACCACAAGTGATTGATACATACACTGAAGTACCAGAAAAACTGGAATACCAGTTAATCCTTGGTAGGCCCTCCACAGGATCTTGGAGGGAACGTTGCACAGTCCTCACGCTGATGTATGTTGAGGCCCCAGCTTTGAATTCCGATGTTACCTGAGGCACTGTTGCACGCCTAGCATGTGAAACGATTCTTGCCAGCCGACGCGTAATCTTTTTACGGCCACACTGCTGTCGTCACTGCTGTCGTAAGTTCGAGGTTTTGCCGGAATTCTTATAGTCATGGTACATCCTTGAAATGGTCATACATGAAAATCCAAACTTTGCTTCTACCTCTGAAATGCTATGATCCATCTCACGAGCTCCAACTATTAAACCATGTTGAAAATCGCAAAATCATGATAACTTGCTTTATATACGCACTGGTGGATGCAACCAATGACATTTATAGGTGGCGTTGCTATGTATTTTCCGTAGGCACCAGTAACAGTTTTTCTGGTACTTCAGCATACAGTCAGAGGTGGGAAGCATACCCAAATTTTTCACTCAAGTAAAAGTGCAGTTAGTAGATCACCTAAAATATTGTGGTAAAATATCAAGTACCTTCAAATTCTTCAGCATTTTTTAAGCAGAAAAGTAGAAGCTCATAAATTAAAAAAAGGATGAATATAACTGTACAAGAATAAATGACTAAAGAAAATTTATTTTGGTTAAGGAGTCAAGAAATAAGGGACAATATTACCTAAGGCTAATCAACAATTCCTTTTTTTCCTACTCTCTCAAATGTTAGCTAGCATGAAAGCAACAGAAATGACAAATTCCTTGAATGCTATAGATATGCAAAGAGTACATAGCAGTAGATACATTGTGAGTACAGTGAGTATTATGTCTGATTCTTGCTGTCCCATCTGTTAAGATTTAGATTTGTTAGAAATTGAGATCAAATCACTGAAGCTGTCTGATGCCAAAAAATTACACGAATATGTGATTATAGAGAAAGGTAGCAAGTAGAAAACAGAGATCTTTTAAAATATAGGGAGTAAAAGCACCTTTAGGAACAAGTAAATCCTACCGCTGCATAAAATGGTTCTGCACTCGCTTTCTAAGATAAAATACCTGTTAAAGACATCAGTTTGACAAGGTTAAGGCAACTTTTTGATTACATTCTGTAAGGACGCACAGTTAGAATTTGAGAGAGAAAGAGTACAAGGGTGAGTGATACTGAGTGGCCGAGTGAAAGAGAGAACTTTTGTATTTCTGTTTGCCTCAGCAGGTCTTCACCTTCACATTTTTTTTTCAACATGCCAGTCAGCTTAAAAATCACAGCAAGCAGAAGAACATAATTCTCTTTGACTTTGCTCACCTTCTTCTCCTCTCTTCAATAATGCATTTACTGTATAAGTTTAAAAGACAGAGCATGCAAAGGCATCAATATGTAATCAGGCGGGTGCTTCTGATGCATGTACACAGCCACCACTCCTGTGTCCTTGCACTTCTCAAACAAGTTTGCTTACTAGAGGACTAGAGCCCTGCTGCACTTTTCTTTTACCTCCCTTGCTTTCTCCCACATTTCTTTTTCACTGTAACATTGTCAGTGTGGTATCCTTGGCTGTCTGCTCAGGTGAAGAAGTTAGCGTTGGTGGTTGGTCTATGTTGTGAAACGGACGTGGCCCCCTGAGGGCTGCTGGTTCAGGTGTAACCAGGAGGGCAAGTAGGAATACCGCTACAGTCACCTGACATCAAGTGCCTGAGATGTGGAGTGCGATAACACACCTCGCTCTACTTCAAACCATGTCACCCTGAGGGGCTTCCCTGTTTCCCTGTCACTAGAGATTTCATATGACTCCTGAGCCTGGGTTTCATAAACAATTACTGCTGTTCCTTGAGTAACATCACGGTCTGTCCACGTCTATAGAATCGTACATGTAAGACAAAGGGTGATATTTAAATAGCACAGATTTCTAGTGGCTCAAACTATACAATCGTTAGACACCGTGTTTCAGAAATGCAAGCCTAGATATAAAGAAGATTGTGAAATGTAGGAGGAAGAGAATTTGCTTGTGAAGCACAGACGTGTAGGAATAGCTGACAGAGGACTAAGCACAATGTAAATTCTAAGGAAAGAGATGCAACCCAATGTCAGTGTGAAATATGACATCAATTAACTGAAAGCAAAGCGTAATGGCACTGGAGAAGGCAAGCTGTGGAAACAAGAGTGGGCCAGAAAAAGCCTGATTATTAACACCTTAGTGTTGAAACAGCTGAATGTGCAGAAAGACAGAACTCAGGAGGAGGAGGATGGCTGTCGGGTAAACAAAGGGACAATAAAGATGTTTTGGCAGGTAGCTCCTTTTCTGTGGGTGGTGTCATTTTTCATCTGCCTTCATGAGCATGTTGGAAGTAGTTTCATGTCACTCATCAGCGCAGAGCCAGGAGCTCGCTCACGCCTTCACAAGGAGGCAGGTGACGCCGTCAGCTCCTGCACTGCCACGGAAATGAACCCCTCTCTGATAAACGAGTGCTCATCCTATCCCTCCTTTTTCATTAGCCTCCATGTTTTGAGGCCAGTCAAGTGTAGCACACAGCAAATAAAACACCAGCAGGAAGAAAAGCAGAGTGAGCAAGGCGCGCATCATTTAATGAAGCAGAAAGGAAATGTTTTCTCCATTCACTTGCAATGTTCTTTCATTGCACTTTATAATTAAAGATGAAATAAGCAGGCTCAAATAAGCAGCTTCTTTCACTTTAGGGTTATTATGCTCTGCACTTAAAAAGGCTTCGCCCTTATTATTTTTCAACCTGGGGGATGGCAAGAAATGGAGGAGAGAGGCAGGGGATGGGAAATAAAAAGAGGATCACACTGTGAAGTAAAGTGGCACCTGAGAGCAAAAAGGAGAGGAAGAAGAAGAACAATGCACTCAATATTACTTTCTTATTTCCACTCACTGTGTGTTTCCACTTTGTGTTTCATAACGTTCATGTTTGTGTATGTGCGAACAAGTGTGTGTTCAGAATCTAAAAACAGGAAGATGGCAGTGTGAATGGTGTGGGCTGTCTGGATGGAAATGAAGGGGGCTGTGCGTCCAAATGAGGTCTCTCCTCTGGAGAATGACCATTTCCCTTCCTTTGCTTGAGGATTTCCTTCCTCCAGGGAGCATGGCTAATACCACCCTGCCTACTCACACAAACCCACATGCTTTCCTCTGACACTGCATAATCAGCAGAGGATCAATTTTAAATCACTTGCTTTGAACAGTAAAATAAAATGTATCACACATTGCTTCATAATGAGGCGGGAAAGTTCCTCTGGGGCTCAAAAAAGTTATCTGCAGGAATACAAACGGACCGAACGCAACGAAAACAGCTTCATAAATAACACTTTACAAAAAAAATCTTAAAGAAATCAATGTTAAATCAGAGTTTTTGGTTAAGTGCCTTCAGTTTTTCTTCTGCCCATGGCTAGTATTTGCTACATTAATGTTCTTAGTTTAGCACTACAGTTAGACAGGCACTCTAGTTCAGTTGTGTAGTATTTGTGCATGGCGTGTGGAAGCAGGTCACCCCAGGGCTTGTGCTTTTTCAGTGAGTGTGGAAACTTTCACCATGCTTTGTAGAAGTGTGGAGATCGGTTTTGATCTGGCAGCTCTCTGGACACTATACAAGCTCAGGCTGGCATGCAGTACTGTGAAATGGAGATGCGGCAACTCACGCCCTGCTCTCTGTTATTTCTCGGGCATGAAAAAGCATTCTTTCAGAACAAGGCAAGTGTGAGTGCAACGCTCTCTAAATCTGGTGTAAAAGCAAGGCTTGCATACACACATCCCAGACTGTATTGATAGACTTTGCTGCCTGTGAAATGCACAGAAAAAATGAGAATTAGAAGTACGGTAACTAAAGCAGTTACTGCATACTATGTCCTGTTAATTCAGTGGGCCAGAGCCAGAGCAGAACAAATCACATTGTAATGTTCTACATTTCTTTATTTCTTTACCACTTTAGAGCAATTTCTTAGCTGTTTTTCTCAGCTCTTAGCTGATTCAGAGTGAAACTGATGAATGTGGTGTGTTTTGGTCTGACTCAGTAGACCAAAAAACCCAAAACATTTGCTAAGAGGTGTGTGGGAAGAGGTGGGGCACGAATTCTTTCATTTCATGGTCAGAAGAATGGCTTGAAGAAAAAAAACGTCTTTGCAAGCATGCATATAAACTACAGATATCAAACATATGGAACCAGCGTTGAATTATAACTGGATTAAATAATAATAATGCAAATACTCTGAATTACCAGAAAAACTGGTATACCAGTTAATACTAGGTAGGTCCCCTACAGGATCTTGGAGTGAACATTGCACAGTCCTCATGCTGATGTTTGTTGAGGCCCCAGCACTGAATTCCGATGTTACTAAGGGCAGTGTTGCATGCCTGTCACGTGAAACGATTTTTGCCAGCCGATGCTGGTCACGTTCACCCAGAGTCTTTTTACGGCCACACTGCTTTCGTAAGTTTGAGGTTTTGAGGGGATTCTTGTATTCATGGTACAGCCTTACGTGCTCTTACGTGAAAATCCAGATTTTGCTTCTACCACCGAAGTACTCAGACCCATCTCACGAGCTCCAACTATTAAACCATGTTGAAAATCGCAAAATCATGATAACTTGCCATTCTCATAGTGGAAACAGCTCTAGAAGCTTCCATAGATGTCTATCACTTTATATACACACTGGAGGATGCAACCAATGATGTGCATAAGTGGTGTTGCTATGTATTTTGCATAGTTTTTCTGGTACTTCATTGCACAGGCTCAGTGTACTCATATGAATCTATGTTTTTTTTTTATTGAGGACATCCTGAGGAAGTTCTGTACATAAAAGTTTTTGTTATGCCATGTCAAATGTCACATTTTCTCTCATGATGTTGGACTTATGGGACACTCTGTATATTGTACTGCAACAGTCCAGGTTTGTACTGCCACTTAATTTGTCCAAATAATAATAATCATCATCATCATCATCATCATCATAATTCTACCTGGAACCCATAGCCTTCTTGGTTTACTTCCTGTGGGTGGGTTGAGTCTATCCACACCACACTCTTTAAATAAGGTTCCTCAGGGGTCTACTTGTAACCTTTTCTGTAAGGGAAACTTAACCTTTGAGAGTTTCTCCCAGAGAGGCAGACAGAAGATTCAGTTAGTGTGCTGGCAGAATTTTTTTAAGAGAGTAAGATTTGACTGAAACTGGACTGAAATTGAATTTAGAAGATGCTTTACACTGGTTGTTCTGGTCTATACCTGTTCAAACCACTCTGATTTAAATGGACTAAATATTTAATATGTGAAAGTGCCTTCAAGTTCAATCTGTGATTGTGTGGGTGTACATTCCTATAATACTTGCTATGAATGTGTATGGAGCTGGATGAGCACAAAGAGTTATCATGGCATGGCCAGTGAACTGTGGGGTGTTTTTGAAGGTATTTGGCAGAGGACATCCCCTGGTCAGTCAGGCTCAAGCCCAGATTCAGATGTGCAGCTTGAAGCCCAGGCTAGCTGCCGAAGCTGTGTGCCCCAGAGCACACTTTCCCCTTTAGAGCAGAGTCAGCGAGAGAACACATGGAGTCCAGAGAAAGAAATCAGTTCTTCATCTGCCTTTGACACAAATGGAAAACTCTCTGTCATAAAGCAGCTCCCATGAGACAACCCACCAGTGCAAAACCCACAGATGTTTTGAATTTCATGAGGCTACTGAGGGCACATGCTGCTTGAAGGCTGATATAAAAATCAACCCAATGTCTGAAATGAGACAAGCATATCTTTTCCACTCTTTCCTTCTGAAAATTACCATAGTTAACATTCTTGTGAAACTGAGATTTCATATGAGGCTCATATGTCAAAAACCAAGAGACAGTGGAAGGCAAAGTCAAGGCATTAACTAGAGGCTTTCTCCATTTAACCCATTTAAGGATTCTTAAATAAAAGTTCATCAAAACAGTAAATTTATTTACTATTGCTTATTTGAAACATACACATATGCTTACACACGAGACAATATTAATGCACAGATGGAGCTGCTGAAACAGACAGAAGCAGATTGCAGTCAGTGCAGCGGGACTGACAGTGTGAGTAGGAGTAAGAAAACAAATAAGCAAATATTTGTATGTCTATTAAAACTCAAATGGAAATCATGCACCCTAATACCCAGGCTGTTAAATACAGCAAAAACCTAAACAGAAGCCGTACAGTCCACACTGTGTCCTCCAGTCCATGCTTGCACACGCTCACATACACGAAAACACATATACTGAAAAATATATATTTTATTCAGTATTCCATTTCTGATACCCGTCCTCGTTCAGGTGCACCCTGAGAAAAAAATCACATTAAACTCTACTTCTCCTGGTCTCCTTGTTATTGGGGTACCACTATGGGGACATGGTTGCACCTTTAGTTTGCATCTTTTAATTTAAAAGTAATTTTAGGTATCTAAGATAAGATATCTACCTTTAAAACTCTAAAAACTAAGTAAAGGTTCACCACAAGCATTTCCACCAGGTAAAAGATGTACACTAAATGTACATTAGGTGCATCCTTGCTGGTCCCAGTGACAAGGAAAATGTTGGTTTTGTACCTTACGGAAGCAGGGGTGTGGACTCATGGCTAGTGCAGGGTAGAAATAAGCCTTGGGAACTATCATCCTAATTCTGACCAAAGACTTGTAGTTTTATCCTCAGTTCTGATTAATAACATATATCTCATATTATACAGATATCTAACTTTAATAAACCATTGCTGTAGCTTTGGAAGTATTATAACAAATCCTTTGGCAAGCAAGGCAGCTGTGAAAAAATACAGCACTGTCATTAATTTCTATTTTGTCACCCCATTGAGGTTTGGCTGTCCCAATTGTATTAAGAAACTAACACACTAAAACTGTACTAACATCCCTGATGGCTTTCATAACTTGTGGCCACTACTGGAGAAGATCAAAAGAACAGCAATTAATCTTCTTTCTCATTCATCCTTAGCTCTATGAGGGAGCACATTTCTGTGTAAAATTCAACCCTGGTAACTTTCAGGCCTGTCAGTGAGACCCAGGAGACCCACAAAACCCAACCCCAGGTTCCTGAGCGAGGAGGGGTGTATAAATGTATGTGTGTGATCAGTTTCACTGCACCTCTTTCAACCCAAAAGGGTGGTTAAATATAGAATAGTGGAGATGAAAATACACCTCTGAGGATCGATGACATCATTTTCCCCAGACAAAACATGTATTTCCTTTTTGGTCTGCCTGGGCATGGACTCTTGCGGTGTCCCTGTGTGACTCGTTCAGACTATGTCTCTCATTCTCACAGCAGACTCCAGTTCCTCTAGTCCTGAAGTGAATATGGCATAAGATGACTGAGCAGGCACACTTTCTTTTATCTGTGTGTTTTCAGACCTGGAGGTTTCTCTCTCTCTCTCTCTCTCTCTCCATGTCAGGTCTCTTCCACAGAAACACACCAGGCACAGAACATCAAAGCAGTCCCTTGCGCTACGAGCAAAACTTCAAAGGTTGGACGTGTTAGTCTCAGTGAATATGTGTTCAGCTAAAGTGCACCGTAGATAACAGCTCCAAATACACTGCTGTAATTTCATGCTCCATTCAGATGTCATTTCAACCTGAGAATTGACTTCTTGGCATAATTAAAAGTGAGAGCTCAGTAAAAATGGTTTGGAAAAAAAATGGCAGAAAAATGGTTTAACACAGTTTCCTTCAGGTTATAAAGAAGGTTTCAAAACATTTAAAGGAACAATGAGAACCTGATATTCGCTGAGTACATCTGAGTCCCATGGGGTCTTAACCTTTACCATGCTCAACATAAGCAAATAAGTTTATATAGAAATAAGCAAATTTATAATGCCATGCCTGTGTTTGTGGTTTTTCCATGACAAAATTCATCATTCCAGTTAGAGAGGTTCCAGCTGTCTGGTTTTTCATACCTACTCAAGATTTTCACTATCTTCAGCTAATGGTTGTTGGGTGGTTGGGCAAAACCACTGTTTGATTCTGACTGGTTACATACTGTCATACAACTGCATCACACTGTGACGCCTTACTGTAGGAATTAAAGATCACTGATACGGGGAAACAATCAATGACAGGGTAGTGTTATACTGAAGTAGCAGAAAAACTGGTATAGCAGTTAATACTTGGTAGGTCCCCCACGGGATCTGGGAGGGAAGGCTGCACAGTCCACAAGGTGATGTTTGTTGAGGCCCCAGCATTAGATTCTGATGTTACTTGAGGCAGTGTTGCACGCCTATCACGTGAAACGATTCTTGCCAACCGACGGTGGTCATGTTCACCCAGAGTCTTTTTACAGGCACACTGCTGTCGTAAGGTTTTGCCAGAATTCTTGTAGTCACGGTACACCTTTGAAATTTTCATATGTGAAAATCCAAATTTTGCCACTACCTCCAAAATTCTCCAACTATTAAACCGTGCTGAAACTCACAAAGTTGTGATAACTTGCCATTCTCATGGCAGAAACAGCTCTAGAAGCTTCCATGGATGTCTACAGCTTTATATATGCACGGACAGACACAACCAATGATGTGTATAGGTGGCGCTGCTCTGTATTTTGCATTGGGTCCAGTACTAGTTTTTCTTCAGCGTACAATATTTAGCTTATTCATTTCTAGTAACAACACTGCTGTTACGTTAATTTTAGTTCTCTTTGCCAATGATGAATTTATTTTTAATTAAAGCACCACTTTTATCCATTTGTAGTTAGATTTAATGGTGTGTAATGTGAGTGAGCATACAGGAGTACGTGCCATATCAGAACAGTGCATTTATAAAAACCTGTGATTACTGTCAGAGTTGCTGTTACAGAAAATGAATCAACAGCTTCTGACCAATCAGAATTGAGAACTCGACACTGAATTGACATGCAGCTTGAAAAGCTGTCCAAGTTTTTAAAGCTATTTTTTTTTCAGTATTCATGCCTACATTATGTTTTTACTCCAAAGCCAGCACAAGAAACAGAAGTACTTTGTATTTTGGATAATATAGGATATGACATCACACAGTGTTCTTAGTGCACTGATAAAAAGCTTTTCCATTCTTTCAATTTTGTCTTTTTTTTTTGTTTATACTCTTTTGAAATGAAATTCACTTTTGTCACTAGGGATTTATTTTTATTTGGTATTTAACTGATGACAGAAATTGTATAATTTATATACTTTTGTTAACGACTGTCAGGATTTTTACTGAATTTAATATTGGCTGGTTGAGGTAGTTAGTCAACTTCTGAAACCTCTCAACTTCGGGGAACTAGTGTCCTGTCAAGTTCTGTTGGTTGCTGTTGAATGTGCAGCATTAAAAGCAAAAAAACCTAGATGTGAATTTGCATTTTTTAATCAACATGCTTAGAGAGACAGAAGCTGTACAAATTAAACCAAGTTTTTTTCTAAAAGCACGTTTAAAAATAAACATGACTGTCTGTAGGAGATAAGCATTTTCTCTCTGTGAATAAAGAAAAAAAACTAGTAAGGTGCAAACCACAACACAATTTGCACATCCCCATCAGCACACACAGCAGACACCCTCATCAAACACAGCCTACATCCTCAGCTCCTCAGGGTGTGTGCAAGTGCTCAGTACACAAAGGTACACAGGCATCACACATAACTGGCACATTTCACTCCATCACGAGGTGTGCTGTGTGTGTGATCTAAACAGTGTGTGCTATCTAAACAGCGTGGTATAGCATCTTGGTGTACGTGTGTGCACTCAGACCTCATCGCTAAAACACACAGCTTAAATTTTGCCGTGTACACAGCCTGCTAACCTCAGAACAAGCAGCCCAGGCTTTACTAGCAGCAGAGTTACACTTACACTACGTATAAGCGCTCCACTCCCTCAGAACTGTGTTTGCCTTCAAACTGTCCACTCACTGAAAAGCCATACCCTCAGGGAGCAAAAGTGTGAAATAATCTAGTGTCTGCTTTTCACAGGTCTACCAGCATGCACTCTTATTCCTCTCTTCCTCACAATCTGTCATTCAGAAACACACACAGGGTGAAAGGCAGCTCTTCATGCCAGCAGTGTTAGGAAAACACACATGCAAATGAAACGGCTGTTTCTTTCAATCTGGAAGAAATAGAAAAATCTTTCTCCACATGACACTATAGTGTAAGTATGAGGAGGAGCCAAACATTGTAATAAATACACAAACAAATGTACACATACAACCACAGTCAGCGTAGAACAATAAAAATAGAGAATAAATTCTATTGGATGTTCATTAAAGCAAAGTAAAAAGTAGGATTTGTGGTGAAGTTCTTACATACGGCTTGACTCTTTAGAATTCAACCCTATATTGTGTTCATTCACACTACAAAAGTGTTCTAATCTGTATCAGACACAGGCCCGATCATTTTCATTTAATTCATTTATATATCATTAGTTATTTGACTGATAAACAGCTGGAAATATGTTTAGTTACACTTTACATAAGAGTTGCAGTCAGAGCGTTTAATGCAACCTACAAAAACCCTTCATGACAACTGACACAAACCTATTTAAACATTTAAGATAAGATAAGATAAGATATTTTATTGATCCCCATGGTGGAAATTAAACAGAAATGAAACAGCAGCTCCAGCACAAAGTAAATACAGATAATGGCTGAAGAGGGCCTTGTCCTCTCACATATATGAAGGATTGATGGGGTTCGTTATGTGGGCTTTTTTCTCTGGCTCCTGTGTTTGGGGATTATACACAATCTACACCGGACACAGCATACTTTAATCCAACAGCATATCTGTTTATTACTCATTTACTACCTCGTAGGGCTGCACACCACTGACTAATAATAATAATCATAAGCCACCATCTCTCACTCACACCGTCTCTCTCCTCTTCACTTCCTCCTACTTCTCTCTTTTCTTCCACCGCCAAGACCTGCATCACTTCCTCCCATTTTACCAATGATCATAATAAAAGTTTTCCCCACTGTTCGTTTTACAGAACAAATAAAAAACTTTGAATAAATAATTTAAAAAATACAATCTATGGCGACACCACATCTACTAGCGATGCGTATTGACTAGTGATAGTAACAAAAGTGACAGTGTAAGGTATACAATGTGAAGGGCTAATGGGACTGTAGACAATAACAGTGTAACAGTGGTATATGGTATAATTATTGTTACATAATGTATGATATGGTAGTAGCAGATTACTCAATAACATATAAAATATAGATTTTTTAATTTATTTATAACGGATTATTCCAAGGGGTCAGCTGCATAAAGATAGACATAACATCTAAATCAAGTACAGTGCCTGAAGTGGGAAAAAAGTGCTCATGCTTTCTGTCATGTTCATATATGTGTTACTAGATCCAGCAAACTATTAATGTTTTACAACAGTTAATTCTGACTGAGTAATTTGATTGGAAAAGAAGCATTTGATAAGTGCTCATATAGAGTATAACAGCATGGGGATTTCTATCTCTACATGTATCACTCCAATTTACAGTGTACACCACAAAGATGGACATATTTCCACAAATCAAAATAAAGAGTTAAACATGTTACATTTCATTTATTAAATTTATTATTAACGTGTAGACTGACACAAAGTAGCAAGTGTTAGAAAATGTTTGTGTTGCTTGGCAACAGTCATTCCCTAGTCCAGCTGTGGAAGTATTTGTGTTAGTGGAGCCAAAAGTAAATGTTTAAATAAACAAACATGCCATAATCTGTAGTCACTTATTATTATTAACTAATAAAAGGCTGTTGTGTAAAGCAATATAGCACTTGAAGTCATGATGTTATACTGAATATCAGCACGGTTGTGATTATCTTCAACACTCAGCCTGCGGTCTTGTGTCTATGACCGAATCACAGCTGTGCTGATATTCAGTTATAACAGCAAGACACTTCGAATGTCATATTGCTTAAATGAAGCTCTGTGGTGAAAGTACATAAGACACTTTCTGTTTAGTGCTTCAAATATTCACATCTGTATCAGCATTTGAATTCTGGGCATGGACTAAACGAGGAAGGTTTTTTAAGAGATATGTCCCCTTAACCTCATCACATGACCTCCGGTAAAGCACCTATCCCTGCTCAAAGTTACCTGATTTCTAAAGACACTCATCTGTTTGCAATCAAAAAACCCAGGCTCTCCACATATTCTGGTGAGGTCATGCTTCACTACTGAATCTGTGATGATTCCAAGCCTTCGCTCTGCCTGTCTGTTTTGATTAGTGTTTTGACCACAACCTGCTTCACATTTACTGATATAGTCTTATCTAGTTTATGTCTCTTTGGCAATCACCTCACCTGTCTCAATTTTCTTCTGTAAATTCTGCATAACCTTTTGATTTGTCTGCTACACCGACTTTAATAAAACAAGAAGACGCTCACTCTCATTCTGAGGTGATATTTTGTCATCTTCTAGCTCCATTCAGGCCACTTCACATTTTAAAGAGTTCCAATCCACATCAGGTGTGTAAAAATTGCAAGCCCTGGCAACATGCTGCACTTAAGTGAAGCATACACTCTATAGAAATGAACAGAAATCAGTATGAAGTATATGCCGTGAACTTATATGCCAATTAGTTTGGGTACATAGCGTACAAATACTGTTATTATTCTGTGAGTAGGTATGGGTAATATGGAACACTGTGAGTTTATGAGAGATGCCTGTATGCAAAAATGTTTGGTACTCAAAAGAGCAAAATGTAGAAGTGCTGGTGAGTACTGGCCCATGTCAAATGTCAAGTGTGAAAAACTTTCTGAATGATTTATGCTGGATTGTCATGAATTTATAACTCAGTGTACTTCTAGTGTATCAAATAAAATCATTGACTCTGGTTTTAATGACAACTTGCTATCAAAATTGATGGAAAATTCCTAATGCAGGTGTAGATCAGTAATTATGAAGAGGTTATGTAGGCTCATTTAGCCCTCTGAACATTAAGTAAAATATTACCAGTCACTTACTTGTATCATTTCAATAAATGTGATTAAATTTTCTAACATACATTAAGACTCCTTTAAATTCTTACGTTTTTTCTAGAAACAATTATCAAGTTAAGGGCTGGCTGAGAATAAAGATATCAGTTAATGAATAAAAGAGAAAGTATAAGAGAAAGAGAAAGAATGATAAAGGCAAAGAGACATATGGCTGATGTACATGCTCCGTGGTTCGTCTGCACTCTTTTACTAAATCCCTCCTTCAAAACCAAAACACTGACAGAGAGAGGAAAGAGGTGAGGGAGGAGTTGAGGAGGGTCTGGAGAACAAACCCATGTGTTTCTGGTTTGCTCTGCAGGCGCTCAAGGGTGGACCACTCAACCTCTGACCCCCTCAAGCCACAGGTTAGCCGCAGGCGGCGCAATACCAGTGCGCAGCCGGACAACATCCGGCAGTTATTCTATTCACCACTCTTACACAGAGCTTACACACCCTACCCACCACCAGCACAGCAGCATTACTCTGTAATGTCCTCTGTGCAATACACTTTTAATAGCCTTGCAATAAGCACATGTACAGACATAAGAACTTCTGAAAGCCTTGGATTTAATACACTATCCTATCCGAGTGGGGTATAAATCTAAAAAAAATAATACAGGCAGTGATTAAAGTGTGTCAGACTGCAGTAAAAATGAGATAGGAAAAGAGAAAAAACATGATGGACTCTTTAGCAAACGATTTCCTGAACCCTGTGATGAATGCTGTATTAGTTGAGAACTGCATTATTGATGCCTGGATGAGTCTACTGCAAAAACACTATCAACTAGTGACAACTGTGCCGTTCAATTATTACCGTGTGCAGTGGAATATGAAAGGCCTTGATAGAAGACATAAATTCCCCAGACTCCCCCTCAGCAGCAGAGTTAAGCAGCAACTGCCTCCCCCATCGTGCCTTTGCCTGGACTGGGAAGTGTAATCGGTGTGTCTCTAGAGCTCACAACACTCAGCCAGCACACTCAGGCTAACAAGTGGCAGCGCTTAAGCCAAAGCATTTCTCTGATGCCATTTGAAAGCTCTTTATGCACACAAACATTGTTAATTTCATCCCTTATGAGAATGAGGTGTTTAGATATATGCAGTGTTTGGTATAAACTACCAAAGCATATGCTTAATATATGAGCTAAGAAAGTATAAGTTTTATGTTCCAGATTTTAACTAGAACATCTATAATGTAAAAAAAGGGTAAAAACAGTGTAATTTTCTGGCAGCAGTGGCACCAGAAAAAGCCTGTAAAAAAACAGTCATTATCTTTACCATACACTTTAAAAAAAAAGTGTAAAAAAGGGTAGTTTTTTGGCAGCATGGGCACCAGAAAATGTCTGTAAAAAAATACAATAAAACAAAACAAAAAAAACACAGCAATTATCTTTACCATACACTGTAAAAAAAAAAAGTAAAAAAAAAACCCTGTAATTTTCTGGCAGCAGGGGTGGCAGAAAATGTTTGTAAAAACAGTAATTTTATTTTTAGATGTTATACTTAACATCTAAAATAAAAAAAACAACAACAAACAAACAAAAACGAAAAGTTAAATAAAGTGAAGTGAAACAATTGAAGGCAGTTGAGGGGCAGGTACTTTGCTCAATAGTCTTTCAGTCATCACATTTCGTCGTATTGAACCTGAGAGCTTCTGCTCACAAGGCTGTTTCCTTACCCACAAACCCACTGCTTAGCTTATAGAAAAGTATGCATTTAGAAAGTACCATAAATCTAAGACCATTTTACATATAAAACAAATAAAAAACATTTAACTTAACATTACAAAAGTCCAAGTTTAAATTAACTGTCAGAAGTGTTGCAAAAAATGTCAAATTTAGGTTTTTTTTATTTAAATTCATTAATAAACTGCCAAAATAAAAGCATTTTCTTTCTTTAAATGTAGGTTAACTGTACGCTTACATTGTGTAAATTACAGAAAATGCCACTACTTTTTTCAATAAAGAACTGTGTTCTACAGTTAGTTTTGTTAAAAGTGTAATCTAAAAGCTGTTAAAAACAGATCTTTAATATATTCCATTTATACAGATATTTTTGCTTAAATCACATGACATTAATAAACAGTTTATTCTTGTCAACTGTAAGTTTTACTGTTAAAAAACTGTTAAAAGAATGTTTTTATAGTGTAAATAAAAAATAGCTTCTCTGCCACCAGTGTACTTAAAATATAATAAAAGTATAATAAAAATGGTACTCTATCAAAAATCATCAAACTTATAAAATGTTTGATATACTATGAGCTGTGTTGAAGTGTACTTGTAAATTTGGAGAAACCTAAATTATACTTAGATATTTTAAGGGATTTTAAGCCTTTAAAGTAAAATCTAAAAACGACTGATTTTAAATTCTGCCTTCTGATTTCTTATGAAATGTCACTATAGTAAGAGAAGCCTATAGCTCGCTTCCTTTATTCATTCACTGAGTTCCCGACTCACTCACTCTTTCTCTTAGACACACACCACATACACGTGTGTGTGCTCACTATCATGTCTTTGATGTTTAACTTAATATCCTACGTGTTCATAAATCAAGCAAAAAAGCTGGACTGACCTTTATAACCACTGCAGTAAACTCACTGTATGAGAGTCCATAAACATTCCTCGTAATTTACACTCACTAGCTTTAACGTCTGCGATTGAAAGAGGTTTCACCGACAGTCCTTCAACTCATCTCAGCCGAGAATGCTATTCATGTGAATGCAGAAATAATATAAATGTCCATAGAAAAGGAAAATCAACATTAATACGTTTACAGTTTTTCAAGGACAGCACTGACATCAGAACAAACAAAGAGAAATGTTTTAGCTGTCACTCTTATTTTTCTCCTGAGCCAAAGGTCTTAGTAATCTCATACGTCTCCACACACATTACTCAGATCTGCTGACAGTGATTCTCCTGTTGGGTAAAAAGCCTGTGTCTGTAACTAAAAGATCATGAGACAAGTTTGAGGACTGGTGGCAGTTAATAGGTGTGAGTTTATGCTACACTAAAAACAGGTAAAATTTACAGTCCTGAAGGGTTTTTACTTTGTTCCTCTGTGGAAACCCTTAAAGGTTATAAGAAGAACTGTGAGAATGTGAGAAGAATGATTGAGGGTTTCAAGTAGATCCTCTTTAGGAAGCTTACAAACAACCCAAGGAACCCTTGAAGAACCTTTTAATTAAGAGTGAGGAAAAGAACCACTGTCCAGTCACCATGGCTGACCCTTAGCCTTTTTTTTAAAGTCATATTTCACTCATTCTTCTGAATATACTGACTTTTAAATCTCATGTGTCCGTTATATCGAATACAATTTCTCTATAAACTATATTATAGTCTAGAAACTATAAAGTTTCTGAGACAGAAAAATATGACAACATTATTAAATTCTCAAAGCTGACTGGTCAGAAGGTCTTCATTAGTTTTATTTAATAGCAGCTCAGACAATACTGGCTGTAAATCACAGTTTTAAATTAATGGACTCATCCTGATATGTTTATGTTCATATAGTAACAACTCATTCATATGGACTAATAATGGAATAATGGATTAAAAAATTGATGAGATTTAACAAAGAGAAACCAATAATCATTGATATGGTGAAGCTTTCTGTGAATAAACATTTATTTACCATTGGAGTCTCGGGTGTCTGAGGTTTGTAAAAGTCAGTAGGACTTTAGGCTTTCTGGTTTCACAGTACATATATATATATACATGACAAGCTGCTCTGTCGTGTAAAAGAATAACCAGGGTAATAATGTATCGCTAGCTCTGTCAAAGAGCTAAAATGGCAGTCATATACAGCATGGTGAAGTACAGTGTAGAAAAGCAGTCTGCTTTCCTCTTTATTACAAGATCTCTGCCTGTGGATGTGCAAATACTGCTTTGTGTAACAACCATAGTTTCTGGAAGTGCATTTTTTTCGCTCTATTTGAAAAGCGTGTTATCTGACCTTTACTCTCCAGCGTGGCATGTACAGTCTCTCATTCAGAGCTGTTACTTGAGTCACATCTCTGATAGTCACTCTGGCTTCATGAGACCAGGTTGAGAATGCGAGCGTGAGGTACACCACAGTGATGGCCGTACCGAGACAGAGCTTCCCATCTGCACTGAGCATGTTTATGACCTGACTGACACTATGTACTCCGTTAGCACTCCGTTTCAAAAAGATGATTAGAGAAGCATATGAGTAATCAGTCAGCCAGAGACATAAACCTATAATCTAAAGTTTTATGCTGGATTATTTAAAAAAACAAAGGAACTCATTCAGAAAAAAGAAAGGTGTTCATAAGTGTGAGTGGGTCCTGTCTCTCTATACCCAAAAAATTATGTATGGGAAAGAGGGAAAATGCAGAATATGGCCTTAAATGTGGTATAATTCTCCATAAGGATTACTCTGATCATTGGCAAAGTTTTTCTTCATTTCACATTTTAATGAATACCAGAAGAAAATGTTAATTACGTGATATTGTTTAAGTCTCCTGTCTCTTTTCAGAAACCAAATTTCCCCAAATCAAAGACAAACTATCTGGTTTTCCAAAGACCAAGTTGTTTTAAAGCTGCATTATATACAAGCTCATATAAAGCTGTCACTATGCAGTTGAGCCTTCAAGGAAACATCTTTTTTTTCTATTCTTTTGAACATGGGCCACCTGTAGGTTAACTGCCCTCTATTACACTGTCATCTGGCAGAAATGTAAGGTAAATTACCCTGACCTGTCTCACCCAGTCTACTGCAGAGCTTAAAGCCAGCATTAGGATCTCACACAGCAGGAAGCCTAGGAAAGACGAGTACCGTACATCCAATCAGGGCTAGATCACCAACCAAAGCGTTACACTATGTGTTCCTGGGGTATGTCAACTTCTACTGCAAGAGAGGCAGCAGGGGAAGTCCACATTTCACCTTTGGGTCATTAGTCAAGGTCATTTAGTGAATCCTGGGAACACTGGGAGCGAGGTGGGAATACACCCTGCACGGACAGGATACATGTTCATCACAAGGCAGCATGAGTGCTCATGGACATCTAGTAACATTTAACTTGCATAGTTTTTGTATGGTGGGAGTAGGAAAGGCAGAAGTATCTGGAGGAGGAATTTAACCAAGAACCCTGGAGCTGTGAGGATGCAACGCTACCCATTGCACCTTCATGCCACCCAGATATTAATAATAATATGTTTTAAAACAGAAAAAAAAAGACAAGGACTTTTAACTTTTAAACCCTTACAGTCTCATCTTCATGAGACCAGCTTTGTTCCCTTGGCATATGTCTCAGAGACAGCCTACAATTTAATATTGCTTACTTTAAGACGTGTATAAACCAAAGAGATGTTTGCATATTTACTCAATTGATTTATGCAACCTTTAAATCTTTTTTTTAAAAAAGCATGCTTTTGGCAGTTTGTTTTCTTGCTTTGAAGTGTGTATCTTGGAAGGGGGTGCTGCAAAACAGTATGCAAATGATCATTCTGGGTTATAATGCACTCCTGTATGAAATCAGGGATTCTTACTGCCATGCTTATACAGTACTGATTGTGTGTCTTAATTTTCTGAAACTGTAGCATTGCAGCATATGTTGATCATTTTCCATGCCCTTTCTAACTCAGACTCACATTCACTGATACCAGCACAGGTCCCTTATACACACCGCAACTGCCAGCTGGTGTTATACTCTCGCCAGTGGTAATTAATATATGTAATACGTATGTGAGCATTAAGATGTGTGTCGGTTTATGGCTGCTACACACTATAATGCAGGTGCGTCTCCAGTTTTGTGCTCAGGGCTTGGAAACAGGTGCTTTTACACAAGAAGCTGTGTATGTGGGTCATGGAATAAGTTTGTTCTGCTTGTTTGTTCCCTGCTCACCAGGACGTTGATGTAAAAAAAAAAAAAAAAAAGAAACAGAGAAACAAAAAGGATTCAAAAGGGCCTCCAGCCCAAATACACACTAAGCCCCAGCCTGAAAATGTCTAATGATCTAATTAATTCTTAAAAATGTATGTGCTGGGTTCCTATTCCTAAGGCTCTTAAGAATCAGACACTTGCAAACATTCAGCAGATAGAGTAGAGAGAGAGAGAGAGAGAAAAGAGAGAAAGATGAGAGAAACACCACAGATGTGAGTCGTAAACAGAGCTTGCCTAATTACTGAGAGTCGGTGCTTTAGCTTGCTTGTTTTGCAGCCGCAGAGGAGGGAGAAAACATGCTGATCACACAAACCATAACACAAGAGTAGGTGCACAAATCAGCCAGCCTATAAAATTTTCATGTTCTTAGACCAGAATGTCCAATAGCATGAGGATAGCAAAAAAAAAAACATTTAAAATCCAATCTGAAGGAGTAAGAGAAGAAGTACAAGAGCATGAAAATCTATCTACAAATCTCATATTGGTCTGTTTTTTTTCAAATTGAAGTAAAGAAGGCAAAGGCCTCGCTCTGGCTATGAAAAAAGCAAGACTGAGCCCACACCATGTCCCAGCTGTTTACAGTCTGAACCTTATCAGCAAAAACTTCACTTTAACTCTAGGGACTATTATATAACACTCAAGGCTGCAAACCATTTTCCAGTGGTCACAGTTTCCATATCAGGAAAAACAATCACCTCTTATTGATCTCTTTATGTAAGTGGGCTGGAAGAAAAATCAAAAGCACCGCTGTTCATTACATTATTTTTAATCTCATTCATATAACTTCAATCAGCTATCAACAACAGCTGCCAACCCAGATAAATGGCGTTGATGTTGAAATCCCAGATCAGTGCATTTAAACCCTGAGTGCAATTTTCTATAGCATGGAAGTGACTTCCAAAATAGAGGATAAAAAAAAGACAAAGTGACTTTGGTCTCTCAGTCTAAGAATTAAAATAAATCTGAGCCAGTGTGACCAATTTAACAATTTAGATAAAAAAAAAAAAACACTGGTGGCCTTGTGTGCCTTGTGCTCTGTGCAGTTTAACCCAGACTAGAAGAAGCACTGATGACCTTGTCCTAGTTCATCATTTAAACTGCTCTGGGCCACTCTGTGTATCCTGTCGATAACCTATTATAACACGATAGAGGAGATGGCTGCTGCACAGCCATGAAGTTCAATTAACAGAAAGGAGGGGATGTGGACAATGAGATCACAAAATGACTGTGACTGAGCAAGAGGACCAAAAGAAAGCAGAGAAAGAGAAAAAGGGAGAAGAAAAACATTAAAGAGAGAAATACATGTTTTTTAGGGACAAGACATTAAAATAGTAATGAAATATCTTACTCAATGTGTAAAATGTCACTCTACAAAACACTTTTTCAATCTTAACCCGTAGTGGTACAACTTGCTTGCAGAATGAATTGCTTTCTTAATAAATATTTAATAGCATACACCAAAACTGGACATTTGAAAAAGTTGAGTTACCATAGATGTACCACCAGTTTGAACCTGTCTGGACATTTTCCTCTGACTACTCTCATTGACAAGGCATTTCTACCCACAGAATCGGTGCTCAATGGATTTTTTTTTTTGCACTATTCTCTCTAAACTCTAGAGAATGCTATGTGCGAAAATCTCCACAGATCAGCAGTTTTTTAAATAGTCAAACCGGCCCATCTGGCACCAACAGCCATGCCACACCCAAAATCACTAACTTGATCATTGCAAGAATGAACGGGGGGGAGGTGTTCCTAATAAAGTGGCAGGTGAGTATACTGTATATTTCTTTAAATATTTCATACTTAAGAAATATAGCCATTTGTAATGTTTTCATTAGCTTGAAAAAAAAGTGTTTATAGATGTATAAAAATTAGTGCTGTCACTGATTCATTTTTTTAATTGCGTTAATCATGCAATTAATTTTTTAATCGCGCGTTAATCTTGGTTTTAACACACATTGTGATTTGTGTTGTACATGCAGGCCGGCATCGTAGGACCATTAAAAATGTTGCTGCCGTTTATCACTGGTCTATTTTAAGAGAAAGGACTGCTGAATGTTGCCTCATTATTCACTTGACTTTATTGATAAAAGTGAAATATTATAGATGATTGATGTCTTTTCATTTTTTTTATTTAAAGGGAATTGCACAGTGTGTAGGGAGTGAAGGAACATGGGTATATGACTTGCCCGGAAGTTCAGTTGTGCTGCTGCTACATGATTGGCTGATTCGATTTTACCTCAGAGACCCGACCCCGCAATGGAGGGGAAGGAGTTTGCGTGTGAGTTTTGCATATCCGTCGCCTTTGTCGTCTCCGTCGTCTCCGTCACTCGTTAAACTGATGTAACATAAAAAAATATAGCAACCCAAAAAGAACTACAACTTCTTCATTCTCCATTGTTCCTTTCAATCATTAGCAATGTTTATGAGAGCTAACGAGGTAGATCAGAGAACTGTGCACGAGAAGAGACAACCAAAAATACATTACAAAGTTAAAATACCCACAGTTCATAGACGCTTCATCACATTTATTTATTTAAGTGCCTACAGCATCAATATTTGTCTGAACAGTGCTGTTTGAATTATCATGTGAAATACAGCCGAATCCTGCAATGACGGCTCAATCCGGAGGCTGTCCGCTGTTGATGACATTGCAGGGCATCCAAATAGAGCTGTTTTAGTGACCGAGTTCCCTATGAAGAGCCCTTGAGATTCTGTACCCTGTGTAGTGTGTAGGGAGCAGGAATACAGCTTAGGGACCCTTGCGATCGGAATGCAGCCTAAAACGAATAACGTAACGGTCAATTTCGGAATTCTTGTGT
>JAOVVH010000054.1:15811961-15823053 GCA_028566435.1 Scorpiodoras heckelii
GGCTGGTCCAATTTAGCCATGAAACCTCCCACACTAAAATGACAGGTGTTTCAGTTTCATTGTCTAACCCCTGTAGACTTCACCACTCCACATGATACAAGACGTGTGGACGTAGCCCATACATAACGTTTTAGTTTAAAAATCCATCGTGTTTTGCTACGTTTACTCCTGGCTTCCATATTACTCTGGAGTTTTCGAGCCCTTTTAATGGAGACCTTAAGAAATGCAGCTGAAGCCATGTTCCATTTAAAACTCCAGGGTTGTGTTATAGTGTGGACAGGCAGAAACAGTTGGCTTTTGGAACCTATAACACAGACACCCACGTTCACTTACTGATCGGGGCTTATTGATAATACCTTCACTGATTTGTCACTGATTCGTCACACTTTTATAACGTGAGTCTTTTCCGGAAGAAAACAAGCAGCGTCAGAATCGAGAACCACTGGTGGTTGCAACATGGTGAAAGAATCAGAAGCATTGCTGTCTTTGCTAGCAGCTTTTTTGCAGTTAAAGTCTGCCTTTTCTAATGCTATAACTGCCTGCATGCGCAGGAGGCAAGCTATTATTTGAGAGATACGCGACAATTCCAGTGTCCAGACGCTTCCTGTTTATACCGGCATGCGCATACTCAGTGTATATGAATGGTCACGTGATATGCATGTTCAGGTGCGTTTATATACACGAAGATTATTTCTGATACGACACTGAAACACTCATTTGGACTGAGATTGTTTTTGTTTTAAAATGTTGCTTTAAAATGAAAACATACTGTATTGGTGTGGACGTAACCTTATACAGAATTTGTGGACCTTGTGTCCCTCGGTGTGCATTGCCCTTTGTGCTAGTGCTCCCTGAAGTGGGGTAGTCTCAGAGCACTTTTTGGGGAACAGCTTGATACTGTGTATGGCAAGTTGATTTCCAGGAGGCTCATTACCTTAGCTCATTGTGATTCATATGTGGAGTAGTGCAACCTTGTGAATAATGTTCAAAACTAAAGTCTAGCCTACCTCATTTTTCAGACTCATGTCAAATTTCATGAAATTTTGTCCAGAGGGGCGCTTCAACTGACATTTCATTTCACGTCATTCTTGCTCTTTCTCTCGCTTTTTGCACGGGACATATTCTGCACCACTGTGGTATGTCTGGTTGTTTTTAGATATGTGGGGAAAGTCCGATTTCAGGTGAATTATCTCTTCAGTTCGAATCAATTCACTGCAATTCAGTTTTATTTATATAGTTCTTTTAACAAGACATTGTCAAAAAGCAGCCATACCTGAAATCTGGATATAGATTTAGATTTATAGCCATGAAAATTTATAGAAGGTAAAAGGGGAGCTGGCAGTATATCAGTGTTGTGACCAATGAAGTGAAGTACACTTTTTCTGTGGAAAGAAACCTCTAAACACCAATGACCATATAAGCTCATGAGAAATTAATACAACAGTAGCATCTCTACATTCTCTTAATGTCTAGGAGCAGAAAGCTGAATGCTAGAAACATCAGTTTTTGTCTTTCAGGTGGAGCATCAAATCACAGATGCTGTCTCAAAAGGGGCTCTAGTACTAAAAGGTGGTAAGAGACTTGAGGGATCTTTCATGCAGCCCACACTGCTGTCCAATGTCACAAGAAACATGCTGTGTATGCGAGAGGAGACTTTTGGTCCCCTGATACCAGTTCTCAAGTGAGTTAACATCTCCTCACTTTTTTTTTATTGTATTTTGCAATGTTATATTTATACCAGTGTGCTCTTGAGCACTTGATAATGATTAGTCAGTAGGCACTGATAAGTTTTGTATATCAGCAGCTCTGTAGTCTCAGATGCAAGGCAAATTACAGGTTTATATTAATGTGTTTTGGTAAATGATTATACATTATTAGATATTATGCACATTGGCATATATATTCATGATAATACATAATGATGCATATGCATAATATGGGACAAAACGTAATAATTTTTTTTTGCCAGGAGATACTTAGCATTTTTTGAAGGAGTCTTCAGTGTCAGAAGTAAATCTGTACTTAAGTTTTATAACATGAAAGGTTTCTCATGCAATTCACTGATTATAGTCAGTTATACCATTGTAGCCAGAAATGACTAATAAAGCATGGATGAATTCATCAAGTTGATGTTGCTGCTATGCTTGTTTAGATTCAATACAGAAGAGGAGGCTCTTGCCATTTCTAATGCAGTGCAAGTTGGATTAGCAGGTTTGTCTGTCTTAATAAGTAAACTCTATCTTGACTTTTACTTGAAATATAATCAATGGTGTTCTCATTATGTATATTTGCCATATGCAGTTGTATGTGCAAAATAATAGCAGGGTGTTTAAACCAACTGAGAAAAAGCTCAATCCTCATAATAGCATTTATTTAAATATACGCAAACACACTGGGAGCACTGCACATTCAATTCCAAATGAAAATCTGAACAAATTACCTATTTTTAAACTGAAAATGAAGAAAAAAATAATAATAAGATGTTAAAAAAATAGCAGAGTCTGCATTTTCATTTACAAACTCGAATATTTACAGTATAAAGTAGGGGTGTGCATCTCTCCAATAAATGATGATCCGATACGTATCTCGATACATGCAGTACGATACGATTCAGAAACGATATATTTTAAATTGGACCGATTCGGTTTGATTCGATTGAGTAGGATTTTGATACGATTTCAATACGATTCATGTTACTATAATACCATATGAAATAATATGGTAGTTTCTTGTTTAAAGGAGATGATCATTTTACATTATGATTCAACATAAGTTAAATCATTTTTTACTTTGTTATAGAGCTCTGGCACGCATTTGTCAGTAAAATACTGTCGCGTTGGGATGTTGTACTGAGGCTCCAATGTTTAAATCATGTCCCGAAAGCCCTCATTCTCCACCACACAGTATGGTCTTAAGTCTTTGACAATGAACCGGGCTATTGAAGCCGTTATTACTTGGCTCTAGCCGAGTTGTGGTCGAGTCCTGTATGTCTGTGTTTTTATCCTGCCCTGTCTTTGGACTAGCGGCGCTTCATGTAACCGTTCTTCATGTTAAAACCGAACTTCTTCCAAACTTTAAATTTTAAGCTTGGCAGAGCCTTCTGGATAGTGTCTGACATTTTTGTCTTTCAGACGTGACTGTGACAAGTATTACGTGAGTTAATCAGAGAGAGAGAGGAGAGAGGGAGCGAGAGAGATGCAGACAGGGAGCAGCCAGAGCCAGCACATCAGAAACACCAAACCGATTGACAACTTTTTAATCGGGCCATCGGCTGGTTCATGCTACAAACAGACCGATTCAGGAGTCCGTGTACCGATGTATTCACATCGTTTAAGTCAAAACCGGATTTCCGATTCAGATCTATCATTTTTTACACCCCTAGTATAAACTGAAATTTGTTTACAGATTTAGCTTTTCTGTTAATCACTGAACTAATATTTAGTTGTTTAACCTTTATTTCTGATAACTGCTTTACATCTGTGTGGCATGGAGTCAGCTAACATCTGACACAATGTCTGGAACGACCCATTTTACTCACTGAGCAGGGGCTAAAACCAGCAGGTACATTTGCTGCCCTCCTTCTTTAAATAAGGACCATAATTGACACCTGTTTCTTCACAGAATGAAGGACCTCACTAATTGAACTCCACACTGCTATTGATTTGAACACGCCCCTTTCATTAAATGAGTCAATTATACCTAATTAGCAGCGTGCATGCCATGACTGTTGATTCTGTTGGTTGTCCATTACTCAACTATACCTAGTCATGAATTTTTTCCCATGTTGTGTTATCTTTTCTGCCAAAATCAGAACGTAAACACATTAGTGATGTTACACTGCTATTATTTTGCACATAATTGTACAAGGTCTGTCTGAAAAGTAATGAGAATGAAAGGTCTTGCGCATGGGGCTGGTAGTTCGAAGGTCTGTTAGAGTGGGATCTCAGATAGACAATAGGATCCGTTTCAGTTGCATTCTAGCCTTCGCAGTGTCTAGATGTTTGGTTTTTTTGGAACCCTGCAGAAGTGCCTTGTCACTAGAACAAAGCAAGCGAGTTTGGAGTAAATGTTGGATCGTTTAACAAGAGAGCCAAATTTCCTGAACAGAGTGATCACAGGAGATGAATCCTGGGTGTTCGAGTACAATCCTGAGACAAAAAGACAAAGTGCTGAATGGCACATGACAACATCACCTCACACAAAGAAAGCTCGGATGAGCAAATCAAGACACTGTTGATCGTCTTTTTTTTTTTTTAATTCTCAACGGATCATCCATAAAGAATTCGTGCCAGGAGGCCAAACGGTAAATGGAACATTTGACCTTGGACTTTTGGATTGTTTGAGTAAGAGGGTTTTGTGTGTGTGCTGTCAGATCACCTCTTCATGGATCCTCCATAATGACAATGCACCAAGTCACACTTAACTGGCTGTGTGAGAATTTTTGCCTGAAAAATACATTCCAGTCCTTCCACATCCACCCTATAGCCCCGACTTGGCTCCATGTGATTTCATCTTGTTCCCCACGATTAAAACACATCCCCATACGTACGCCCTACATAGCAAAGAAATTTCATTCTCATTACTTTCTGGACAGACCTTGTATTTCCTTGGGTGTTTAATGAGTATGAAAGCTATTACCAACCAGCAAGTTCTTTCTCCTCAGGCTACATTTACTCTCAGGACCTGAGTCAGATCTGGCGAGTGGCTGAGCAGTTGGAGGTGGGAATGGTTGGGGTGAATGAGGCTCTTCTCTCGACAGCAGAAGCTGCATTTGGTGGGGTCAAACAATCAGGCATGGGCAGAGAGGGCTCTAAATATGGCATTAATGAATATCTGGACATTAAGTACATGTGTATTGGTGGGCTTAATATCTAATTGTGGTTTTACTATTGAATAGTTTTTCTTGCTGATAATAAAAACACATTAATTAGAGCACTGTGCATATGTTCAGAAATAAAATGAACAGGGATTACAGGGATTAAGGGAAACATCAAAGGAAAGGCACCATTTTGAAAGAGATCAAACCAGAAATGTAGATATTACAAGTTTTACTACATGTATAATTATGATCGTTCTATTAATATTATCTCTCCAGCAAATGTGAAGAAAAATACTGAAACCACATTGCATCATCAGTGGTACTGATCTTGTTTTGCCCACTGTATATTCACCAAGAAAAACTGCACTGGATTGTAGAAACATGTTCTAAACCTGCATAAAAGTGCAAAACTTACACGCCTCTGTTTTCAACTGTCTCTGATAATGTGTAGTTCACAATGTGCAGGAAAAAGACTTGAGAGGTTTATAAAGAAAAATCCCTTAAATCACTGTTAAATGTTTGAGTAAATATTGTTCTTGCACTTGTATTTCTAATAGTATTGTGACTAATTGTTGTATTAAGGACTATATTTTTGTAAACAAAAAAAAGTTTACTGCCTTTGATTAAAAAAGGCTAACTAATGTAAGCATATAATATTTAGGTTCTTGGAAATATTGTGTTCAGTCAAAAAGTGCCATGGCTCTGTGGACCATTTTGTTCCTTTTTTGTCACTGAAATGTAGTTTGTTGTATTAATGTATCTATCTCTACATGTTTTCCATGAACTAAGAAATGTTGATTCTTATGAATCAAAATCATTTGTCACAAACGTAACCTTCTAGACAAAAAAAGCCTGTCAGACTGCAAAAAAAAAACCCATATGCAAATAAATCAGATTTTAACACTTCTGATGGAGCACTGTGAATTTACTCTGATACATGCTTGCTGTAATGACAAGTAAAGGCTTAATATAAACTACAGCCTGCAACGTAATCCAGCATGACTAGTTTGGTGGTGGGTCAGTGATAGTCTGGGGAGGCATGTGCATGGATGGTTGCACAAACCTGACTGCTGTTTGGTACTGGGATGAATTCCTCAGAGCCACTTTCAGACCTTATGCTGGTGCAATGGGCCCTGAATTCCTTCTGGTACAGGACAATGCCCGGATTCATGTGGACATATTGTGTAAGCAGGTCCTGCATGGCAAAAGCATTGATGCCACTGACTGGCCCTCACATTACCCAGACCTGAATCCAACTGAGATCCTCTGGGAGGTTATACATCAGTACATCTGATGCCGTCAAGTAGTGCCACAGTGATACCCTGATGCAGGTCTGGGAGGAGATTCCCCCAGGACACCATCTGTTGTCTCGTCAGGAGCATGCCTAGATGCTGTTGGGAGTGCATACAGGCACTTGGGGGCCATACACACTACTGAGTCACATTATGAGTTGCCGTGATAAAATTCACAGAAATTGGATCAGCCTGTGATTTCATTTTTTTTACTTGGGCAACTCCTTGTCTAGAAACTAATGATATGCAGAGCTTGATAACTTGACAGAACCTGGAACTTGATAGAAAATACAAGGGGAGTTAAACAGGGATTCCTCTGTGTTTGGCTCTAACTAGTCAGTCAGAACACCATGACCTGATTCAGAAAATGTTTACAGCCTGTTGGTAGACACAAGTACACTTTATTTCAAAAATCATCATTCAACCAAAATTGATAAATCTCCCTATTGAATGATTAAATCTGAATCTGAAGTCATATCCAACATCATTAAGAACTGCATCGAGACTAGTAATGGGAGCTATCGCCACCAACCAGTTACCATTACCTTCAATGTTAAAGTAAAATTTTCTCACAAACAGCATTCAGTGTGTCTGGTATGAGCCACTTGGGTCCTTTAAAACAAAGATACCTGTAAAGTCCATGTAATATTCAAATAAGGTAATTTCTTGAGGAGTAATCAATCAGTGTCACAGCAAGAGGGTTGCTTTTATAGGCCAAACCATGCAATCAAACATCTAAAAAAATAATTTTTGGTGTTTTCCCACTAGCTGTTATTAAATTAGACAAGAGGAAAATAAGGACTAACCTGCAAACAGCAAAGAATAGGCTTTGCATAATGACAAAGGCTATTTACATTCAAACGTCTGTGCTCTTTAGACACTTCAGAACAGTGAAAACATTCAGCCAGTCTCTGTAACCTGTAAAGATTTCCCAGTCTGAATCTAAAGCAGCCCTGTGCAATGCAGTTTTCTTCAGAGAAAAGAAACGCCTCATCCTTCCACAGGCCGCAGGCTATATGTGTCTCCATTCATCATGGCACTGTTAATGCGGTTTCTGGCCCTGTCCGTCCTCTCGTAACTGAAGATAGTGTCCTGCTCACTATCAATCTCAGACTCTGACATCATCAGGCTGGAGTTGTGCTCTGTGCTCCTGTGCTTGATGTCTAAAAAAAACAATGCATTTTTAAACAATTTCTATATTTCAATCTAAATAACCAACTCCAAACTTAGTGACATACTGTATTTTGGCCGTAATTCCATTCTCTCCTGTTCATCCATATTGTCCAGTATTGTGTACTTGGTTTTCTTTCTTACTTTTGTACGTCTGCTCCTGGGCAAACCAAAACAACAACAGATATAACTTCCTTAAACAAGAACTTCTGTGACTGAAGAAAAAAAATATCTTTCTCATTCATTTAGCTACATTTTCTGTGCAAAACATTTACTGAGGTCTCAAAGGTGACAAAGGAGGGGGTATGAGATCGGGGTTACCTTTTACACCAGGCCCAGCTTGAAGACACCAGAAAAATGATCACCACCACGCAGCAGACTGTGACATACAGTACACTCCAATCTGGAGAAGAATCAAGCCAAAAACATGTGAATCCACATCTAATCACTGTAAAATTGTATTCACGTTACTCAACAGAATTACGAGATCTGTTCAGAAAGTAATGAGAATGAAGTTCCCATACTCCATAGGGCTTACACATGGGGATGATGGTTCAAGGTCAGTTAGAGTGGGATCTCAGATAAACAGTAGAACCTGTTTCAGTTGTATTCTAGCCTTCGCAGTGCCCAGATGTTTGTTTTTGTGAAACCCTCATCAACGGAACGATGCAAATAAGTTTGGAGCAAATGCTGGATCGTTTAACAAGAGAGCCCAATTTCCTGAACAGAGTGATCACAGGAGATGAATCATGGGTGTTCGAGCCTGAGACAAAAAGACAAACTGCCGAATGACACACATCACCTCACCCAAAGAAAGCTCACGAGCAAATCAAAAATCACGTCACTGTTCGTCTTTTTTGATTCTCAAGGAAAAGAATTAATGCCAGAAGACCAAGATTAAATCACATTTGAAAGGCCACCACTTCGGCACAGTAAAGAAAATCCATAGAGCCGAGACTGAGACTCTGAACACCCTCACAGTTGACGATTTCAAGCACTGCTACCACCAACGGCGGAGGCGTTGGGAGCGTTGTATGTGTTCACAAGGATCATATTGTGAAGGTCATAATATTGTACATTTTTTAAAAATAAATACATTTTATATATAATTCTTATTAATTTCTGGACAGACCTCGTATATTTTAACGTCAAACTACTCTTTAGTACTCTCTCTGTATTGCGTCCATGTCATTAAATGAAGCATCTCTGAATTATATCTGAATGTCATAGTGATTCCTCACCACAGTTGCTCTCATCATCAAGGAAGTGTCTAAAGGGGTTCTCCATCCACAGAGGATCACAGGAACAACTTCGAGTCACAGGGTCACACTGACCATGACCAGAACAGAGCAGCAAACACACTGCACAGTAAAAATCGTTATGTGTATGTGGATATGACTAGATTAGGGTAAGACCGAGGTATACTTGGTTAGTATACAGGAGGAAACGTGTTGCTCTGTGCCACTCACTGACTGTGTCCACTCTGAGGACTTTGAAGAGCAGATAATCTGTTTTCTCCTTCAGAAGCTGATACCTCAGGAGACGAGCCAGTTTTGGGCCAGGAATCGTCCCATCAGAACCCCACACTGAGAATCTAAAAACGGTGCTGTTCACATACACACACATATTCAGGTGCTTTCAAACTACTGCATTAAAGACACTTATGAATTTACTCAGCACTTGTTGCTTGAATTGTTCCATCTACTTTACAGCCCAGAGTTTTGCTGTGTTGCAGTTATGTTCACTTTGTTTCGGCCAAACCTGGCTTGTAACTCACCCACTCGCTCACAAACTCACTTGCTCACTCATGATTACCACCCAGAAATGTTTCACAAGAGGGTGCTGGTGTGCTTCACATCCAGTGACAATACATGTCCTTGTTTATTCTATAAGTTTACTTTGTAGTTGTATTTCTGAGGGAAATGCCGAAGGTTTGTCTCATTTCCATATATTTCAGTTTCCATGCAACATATTCTGACACTGACCACTCAAATGGCAAATGCATTATTACCCCCCATCATGTTGAAAACACAAGTTGCACAAAGCAGACCACTATACTTCGTACATATTGGATTGAAGATGGAGGACAACAGTCTGTCACAGGAGATATACAAGTACGACTCAACATAATATTTAGAGCAAATAAAACAGGGTTAGCTCATTGTACCTGATATCAGACTGGCCATGCAGGCCTTTCATAGTGATGTCTGCATCCAGCACATGCAGCAGCGCAGCCAGCTGTCTCACCACTGACTCCTTCTGCTGCTGACTGACCTGAGCTAAGGGGACCTGCAGCTCCAACTCCACCTCATCCTGCTCACGCACATCTACACACAAACAGAAATATACACTTTAGACAAGCTGTTAGCTCTCATAATGTCTGTGTATTTTCTTTTATTTGATTTTTATTTAATTATGCACTATTTCTGGCCACTTTAATAGGAACACCTCTACCCCTACTCATTCATGCAGTTATCCGATGAGGTAGCAAAGAAATGCATACATTCATGCAGATGCAGGAATAGAGCTTGAGTTAATCTTCACAACAAACATGAGAATGGGGAAAAAATTTGATCTCAGGGACTCTGTCCATGGCATGGGTGTGGCATGGTTGTCTGTCAGATGGGCTGGTTTGAATATTGCAGAAACTACTAATATCTTGGGGATTGTACTGTAGAATTAACACCGAATGGTGCAAAAAAACATCTAGTGAGTAGTGGTTCTTGTTGATGAGAGAGGTCAGAGGAGAATGACGAGACTGATTCAAGCTGACAGGGAGCCTACAGTAACTCAAGGAACCACTCTTTACAATGGTGGTGAGCAGAAAAGCATTACAGAGCACACAACATGCAGATGTACTACAACAACAGAAGACCAGGCTGGGTTTCACTTCTCTCAAACAAGAGCAGGAAATCTGAGGCTACAATGGACACAAGCTCACCCATACTGGACAGTTAAATAGTGGAATGAGATCAGGTGATAACTGGCTGATTGGATAATTGCATGAATATGTGAGTGTATATGTGTTTCTACTAAAGTGGCAAGGGAGTGAATATTATTTCATAAAACAATTTCCATATTAAGCATACTGAGACTTATTGTGGTGTAATAATAGCTTACAATTCCAGTAACACTAGCCAAGGCTGATCTGCTTAACAATAGTTTCTTTACAGATAAAAACAAGCCTACCGGGACGGACTTCCACTGTGGCTGTTGCGGTGCTGGAGTGACCCTGACCATCACTGACTCGCAGCTGGAACAGGTAAGTACCCTCTACAAGGTTGGCCAGGTACAAAGAGGCCTCATGATCTGAACCAAACAGAATGTCCTGCAGAGAGACAGAGAATGACAGAGACAGACAGAAAGCGTGTGTATCTGAGAATGGAGGCAGTCCTACATAAATGAGATAGATAATCAGAAATCCACTCACCCCTGCAGCTGGACTCTGCTCGTCTCTGGCCCACAAGAAGGTCACATTTGTGGAGCCACAGTTAGACACAGAGCCTCTCAGCACCAGAGAGTTATTGGGTAAGGTAAGTGTGTGGCTACCACTTGCATGGGCAGTGAGAGGCAGGCTTTCAGCTGTGGGGAACATATACTGTTACGTTGTCTGTTATCTGTTATACATATAAAAGCATATATTACTCTGCATATATACACCAATCAGGCATAACCTTATGACCACCTCCTTTTCTCTACACTCATTACAATATAGCTGGTGGATGGTGGATCATTCTCAGCACTGCAGTGACACTGATGTGGTGGTGGTGTGTTAGTGTGTGTTGTACTGGTGTGAATGGATCAGACACAG
>JAOVVH010000054.1:15836021-15848280 GCA_028566435.1 Scorpiodoras heckelii
AGGACGAACCACATCCAACAGGATTAACTGTGGACGCAAGAGGAAGCTGTCTGAAAGGGATGTTTGGGTCCCTCTGACCTCTGTAAAGGACTTGTATATGTCATTCCCAAGACGAATTGACGCTGTATTGGCCGCAAAAGAAGGCCCTACACCATACTAATAAATTATTGTGGTATAAAACCAGGTGTTTCAGTTCATTGTCCAACCCCTGTACATTTTCCTTTACATGCTGCATATCAGATTCACCTGCACTGTCCTGAGCCATTTGATAAGGTTGTGTCAAAGCAACAAGGTTGCTCATTAGAAGGCTTGAAATACAATATCTTAAGAGATATAAGACATTTTTTAAAATGGTATTTCAATGCATCAGTGCAACGCAGGTATGTAAGATCTTTATCCAGAATTAACAGAAAAAAACCCTTGTGCATTGCTTGTCTTACAGATGACATGAGTCTTTTAACTAACCCCTTACAGTCTTTGCTTTCTATACAGTTTTAAAGCATATTATTCAGTAACTATGAATTATTCTGTGAAACTAACAGCAAAAGGATACAGTTAGCAGAGTGAGCCACAAGCTAGGTAATTCATAAGCCCTTAAAGCACAAAACCTTACACCCTAAAACATTTTTAGTTTCAAAATGAAATTAAATGCTTTGTAAAAATAAAACTTATGAGTTTTGCTGAAAATTATAATACACCCTTCTAAACTGTTAAAATACTGCAATTTAAAAGAATTTGTAGCTCTGCCTCTGTAGTGCCCTTCTTGTCAATTCATACGAGTATATTTACATATGATGTAAGTTATAACGGCACACAAGAACTGAGACGTGAGAAATCCATTTTCATACTGACGGATGAATAACATTATTTATTGTGTACACATGTTCTTACTCGTTGGGTGTGCTTGTGGTTGTTGTAAAAACTTGTCGCTGAGGGAAGGTGTGTGTTGCAGGGACATAGCATTGCTTGATTTGTATTTCAGTATTTTTGGGTGTGCCATGGCACATCCTGATAGCATAGCTGAGCCAAAGGGGCACTACAGAGTGCACTACAGAAATACTACACGTGTTCTATTATATTACCAGTTTAGACAGATGTATTATACTTTTCAGCAAGACTAAGTAATTCATTTTTAACAACAAATGTTTTGGATGTAATTACTATGTACATGTGAACAAAATGACAGGCTTTGACATTTGCCAGATGTCAACAAACAATTATATTTGTAGAAAGTGGTAGAGGTGGAACAGTTATTTATCTCTGCTGTGGCGTGTGTGTATGTGCGTGTGTATGTGTGCATGCGTGTGCACGTGAACAGGTAAACTTCTCAGGCCATCAGCTTTGTTTTATGACCTCTCACATGGAGAGCTTAAAGGCCAACTCACAGGAGCGCATGAACCAGCTGCGCAGGGTCTGGAAGAAGATGAGGGAGGCACCAGACAGCCAGACGGTTATATTTGGAGGAGACACCAACATAAGAGACTGGGAGGTGTGTATGTGTGTGTGTGTGTGGTTGTGTCTGGTTGTGTAGATTTTATACTTCACCAGTTTCTTGAGAATAAAACCTGATGTCTAACGTGTTTGTAATGTGATGTCTTAGAACCTGCTATGTGGCACATGTTGACTTGCTTGTATTGTGTATTAGGTGAAGAAGTTAGGCGGTCTCCCTGATGGTATTACAGATGTATGGGAGATGCTTGGAGAGCCTGAGGACTGCAAGTACACCTGGGATACTGTCAATAATAATAACAATGATATCCCTTTCGCTGCACGACTGCGTTTCGACCGCGTTTACATGCGAGCAGCTAGAGAGGGCCCTCAGCTACAACCAGTGACCATGACACTGGTGGGCCTGAAGAGGCTGACATGTGGCCGTTTCACGAGCGATCACTGGGGCATTCTTTGCACGTTCTCGTTTGAGTCATCAGCAGGACAGTGCATATGAAGTTCCTCTTACAATTTTACTTTGTTTACCAGCATTAAAGGTGCCAATTGTATTGAGGCATTTTTTTTTTTATTTTTTTAATTAAACAGCTTTTTCCCATATGAACTCATTAGGTAGAGTTTGTCATGATCCAAGGAACTGATATCATGGAAATAATTATGATGTGGAAATTGACTCGATATTATAATAATCATGCTCTTCCTTTTTTTTAAACTGGTATTCATCATATCCACTGGAGGGCACTATAACAATTCCTTTTGGTGACTTTTTCCTGGTTTTTGTTGTAGTGTATTTACAAGTCAGCATTACTACTGCTGATTTGATAGTCTACTCAAGGAAAGAGAAAAAAGCTATTATAAAGCAAAACAACATATCAGATCATCAGCAATGCTGTGCTGCTTTACTCTAAATGTTGAGCTACACTTACAGTTGAACTGATGTGTATTGTTAAGAGTAGTGACAGACATATCTGATTTATTTCTTCAGTTTAATTTTAAGAAATTGTGTTACCCTTGGCCAGAGTCAGCATTATGTTTTTATTGCCACGCTTTCCAGCAAGGGTTTTTGTTTTCTTTCAGTCACCTTTGCAGGCAACACCGGACAACCTTGTCTAAACAGATGGATGGGAATAATTCTTTGGTGGGGAGTTAGGAAACAGGGCCCTGTGTTTTCATTTGGAAAATTGATTTGGACCTCATCTTCTCTGCTGCTTAATCCAAGCAGAATTGAAATATACTGGTAAAGTCCACTGGAAATCAGGAATGATGGCAGGCTGTCAGCAAGAATAATTATTTACTATTGGAGCTTCGGGGGAAATGGGTTAGCAAAGAGAAATATGCTTGCGCATTCTGTATCAGAGCTAAGTAGATGGTTTGTGTCCATCTCCAGAGGACAGCACAGCTCACATGAGTGTGGCTGCATTTCTCTCTTCATCTTTCATATCTCACCAGAAATGTTCACTTGGTCTAAATATACCTGATTATAAACATGAAATCCTAAATTGTTGTAATCTCAAGGTTGAACCTTCATGTTTAAGAACAAACAAATAAGCAAAAAATGTGGCTGGCTTTTAAAATGAAAGGTTTTTGTGTAAATGTGTAATATGTCTTATTAAATAGTGATGGATGACATGGGATATTAAAGCATAATTTAACAAATCAAGTATGCTTTTGTTGTTGTTGTTGTTGTTTCTGCTGTTGACCTTTATACTGACAGGGGAAGGTCACACACTTTATTGTACTTCTGCTTTTAATGCATTGTTGGTTTATTTAAATCCCTGCCTGTGTATGTCAATAGATTTCTATTACAGGGTCAAACAAGGTGCTTGTTTATCTGCTTCTTTTATTTTCCCTTTTTACATAATTGCTCTGGCACTGAAATTGCAGTTTACAAAATACATCTGACGTGAATTCATTTGGTAGTTTGAGGCATGTATGTAGTGGGATCATGGGAAACTATAGAGTCTTGGTCGTAATACACATAGTGGTATAAAGAAATAAGGTACAAGCTTATATTGTGTACATTATCATGCAGGATCTTGATGTCTTATTTCACTAACTTGTTACTTAATAGTGTATGCATGTAGAATGCTGATTAAGCAGTGTATTTCATCCTATCACCCAGCCACTGCCCTTTCTAAAGCGGGACATGCAGAAGCATAACTAAGTGATGTAGAACGTATATAATGCAAAGTTACATGCTAATTACCGTATCATTCATTTACACCCAAAGGCACTGATTTTCATAGAAAAAATTCTGACTGATGAAAATGGCAATTATAGTAAAAAAATGTTACACTGTGTAAAACCTAATTGGTTTAATGGGCAATGTACAAAAAGCAGTCATTAAAGTTCATGCACACCACCAGACTTTATGCACTGCAGCGTTCCTGTTTACACATTATATTCTTACTTAAGTCCCTGCTATACCTCTGCCCCATACCAACAACTCCAAAATACGGCATAAAGTCTATCATCAAAACATTTATGCAGTCTCAGGGAAACAAAGGCTATAATGTCACCTGGAAAAAGGGGTATTGCTATGGAATTAGCATTTCTATTATGGGAAAATGAACATGCCTTGAATATAGGTCAGTCACTCAATTCCAGCAAATGTAATAACCACACTGTCATGATGAAGTACTGCTTATTGCTTGCTTCCACAGATGCATCTAATTTTGTCCATACAACCAATATTTATTTGATTGTACTGAACAGTGAACAGTGCAAGTCTGCTGAATCTAGATATTGCTTCACCTTGGATATATCGCGACTTTCCAGCACTCTGAACATTTTGAACTCTACAATGAAATTTCAACTTACTGATATTACAGCATAAATATTATCTACCACAGAATGAACAGAGACAAACCATTTTCAGATGACTGTTGTCATGGGGATTAGCAGATGTCACATTTCCTGGCTACCTGCAGCTGCCCAGATTAGCAGGGGATGATTCATCGGAAGACTTCCTATCCTGTCCACTGGCCATATTCACATTTGATCATTTGGAGCTGTCAACAAGCCTAAGAAGAAAATGATAGAAGAAAAACTGACTGTAAGGCAGAATATTCCTTGCATGAATTTAATGACAGACATATGTACCACTTTGAAGATGGTACTGAATTATGCATTTGCTGTTTGTTTTTGATCATGGCTATCTGTCAATGCTTCATACTACAGTACATCTTCGTCAAACCTTTCTTTAGAAGCTTCAGTGCAACAAGCTAATTCAACATCTGCAGAAAGTCCCATACTGATATGTTCCATTGCAGATATGGATTTGAATTTGTATGCTCATATTTACATTTAGCAATTATTTAACCATTATTTTGGACTGGACTGCACATAAATCATTTGCTACATTGCAAAATAAAAAATTAGACTATAACATGTCATCACATTCTGTTTTAATTTTAAACTTCAGTGCCAGTCAGCTCATAGAGGGTACGCAGCGGTTTAACATACATTGAATAATCATAGCTTACAGCTTAGTGTCAGGTGTATGGTTGTGTTCCTGTTATAACTGCATGGCACAGATTTACTACAATGATCACATAATATATAATAAAATATTAAAAGATAATAATGTTCTTATCAAATCCTTTAAAAGAATTTTTATGGGTTAAAGATGAAGCAAATGCTAAACCCCTAAAAGTTTTTTCATTAGCTCATCTGAAAGTATATTATAAATCAACTGCTATGAATTAATCCCTAAAGATAAAAGTGTGTAATTACAAGACTGGAATGGAAAAAATAAGATTCCTTTATTGATCCCCAAATTGGAAATTCAGTTGATACAGCAGCTCCAGCACAAACTAAATACAGATAAAGGTTGAATAAATAAAAAAGGTTGAATAAAATAAATGTAATTTTTTTTATACTATATTATACATGATTGCACAAGTGACACTCCTTTCACTAGTGATGTGTATTGACTAGTGATATGGAATGTAATGAAAGTGACAGTGTAAGATAGCAGCAGGTATACAACCTGAAGGGCTAATGGGATTATAGACAATAACAGTGCAACAGTGATATATGGTATAATTATTATATTACATAATATATGATACAGTAGTAGTAGAAAACTCAGTAATATATATAATATACATATGCTATATACAGTAATAATAGTGTGCTGTTATAACAGTAGTGTATGTAGTTTACAGGACAATATGTAGGATAAACAGTATGTACACATGCATGCTATGTGTAATGACTTACAAAGCATCCAGTTCAGTAGAAATGGGCAAATGTGAACCTGCTGGCCCATCCTGTAAGTATAAGGTGTTAATCCAAGAGAAGACAGTGCAAATACTGAATTTACTAACTTCCTATTAATTATATGGCTGCTAAATTTAGATATAGATAACTATAATATCTGAGTTTTGTTTGTTGCTGTGCATTGTTGTGTATTTGATTTGATTTTTGTACAGCACAATAATATATATCACTCTATAACTGTGCCAAATTATCTATGTTTAAATATATTAAAATCTAAGAACATTTGCCTCATGATCAGCACCAGCACGTAGCAATATTATGAAATATACTCTTCAAGCTCCCTGTATGAGCAGAAGAATCTACCAGAAAATGAAGCAGAAAGCTCGCATTTTCCACAGGAGTGATCACATTAATTCTCTGCTTCTTTCCTGACAGGATCAGGCCAGATACAGAAGGCCGGATGATGTCTTACTGATAACAGGGTGGTGATTGAGAAGGCTCTTGATGGACTGTGGCAGATCAATTATGTACTGTGTTGGACATAATAAACACACATGCTACAAATCAGGCCTTGGTGTATCAGTTTACATTGCTTCATTTACTTATCGAATCTCTTCTTACTGTATGATTGTTTTCAGTTATGTCTGAAACATGATCAACCTCTTATTTATCTTTCGTTGAACAAAACATTTTAAAATGTCTCTTTTACTCCTTGTAGTGCATCAATACCATTTTCTGAAAATGAAACATTTGCTGTGAGATTTGGGTGAAGCACACACAGAGCAACAGGTGGCCTGCACTGTAGCTATTTTTTCTCTAACCTGCAGCCTGCTGAGTGTCTTCTTCAGGGCTCAGTTGCCATGAACACTGCTGTGTGTCGTCTGGTGCAGTGTTGACCGCTGGAGAAAGGTTAGCAAATGACGTCTTAAGGTGTTTAACAGCTGCCGCGATTCAAAACAACCACCAGCTGCTCAGGCTGTGTTGTTTTGATGTGCCTCCTGTTGATTAATCTCACTCAAAAAAGACCCAGGTTCAATTTCATTTAGTTTCACTAACATTCATTTACTTAATAACTTTTATTTCTTTTAAACAGTTAGTGTATTCCTTCATAAAGTTTGTTGTGTTGGTTATTATACTAATCATTCATTTTTGAAAAGCTTTTTAATGGTAAAAAGGGGCAGAGCTCAACATCTAGCTGGAATTTGCTGATTCGTATATATAGCAGAGCAATGCATAAAACCATGCAGCTACAGATCAAGAGCTTCAATTAATGTTCACATCAAACATCAGAATAAGGAAAATCTCCCTGATCTCAGAGACTTTGACTGTGGGTGCCAGATTGGTTTAAATATTTTTGAAACTGCTTCTACGATTTTCACACACAACCATCTCTAGAGCACAGAATGATGTAAAAACAAGCAAGCAAACAAAAAACATATAGCAAACAGCATTTATGAGGGTAGAAAGACCTTGTTGATGATTGAGGTCAGAGGAGACTAGCCAGACTGGTTGAGGCTGACAGGAAGTCTATAGTAACGCTTTACAATTGTGTTTAACAGAAAAGCATCTTACACGTAATACATTGAGGCAGACAGGCTCCAACAACAAATGATCACAGTGAGCTCTACTCCTGTCAGCCAAGAACAGAAATTTGAAGCCACAGCTAGCACAGGGTCACTGAAACTAAAAAGTTGAAAATGGGATCAACATATCAACAAAGCATTTCTACCTACAGAACTGCAACTCACTGGATGTTTGTGAGTCTTTTTTTGCACCATTCTGTGCCATAGACTGTTTTGCATGACAATCCCAGGAGATCAGGATTTTCTTAACCTGTCTGACATCAACACACCATGTCATGATCAAAGTCCCTGAGATTTATTTCCCCCATTCTCACAGCCACATGATGGCTGATGGGATAACTGCACAAATGTGCAAGTGTTTCTAATACAATGGACAGTGAGTGAATACATTCAGGGAGGCACAGTTCTGAAATAGGTGGGGTTGAAGTTTATGTCTCAAGTGGTGTTCAATCCTGAGCTCCAGTTACTTTCTATATGCGGTTTCTGAAAGGGAGGTATTGACCTACTGTGCTTGCACACAGAGGAATTTGTCCTCCGCATTTAACCCATCCATGCAGTGAAACACACACACTATTGAGGTGAGCACACTAGCCCCGTCCACAGTGCCTGGGGAGCAGTTGGGGGTTAGGTGCCTTGCTCAATGGCACTTCAGTCGTGTCATGTTGGTTGTGGGAATCAAACTGGTGGCCTTCTGGTCACAAGGCTGGTTCCTTAACCACAAGCCCACGGCTGCCCCATGTTCTCGTTCTCCCTGTGTCCACATGAGTTTCCTCCGACATATCCTTACTATCCATATAAACCATTATTTATTTAGTGTACAGTGTAGTTCAGCATTGGGAAATATTTGCCCACCTCAGCTACGACTGGATTGAGAAAATTGACACAGTGCATCCTTTTTCTGAAATCCTGCTGCACAACACATCCAGTTATTATAATCATCATTATCACAATCTGCCCACAGAGGCTGTAATCTTTTTCCCTCTTAAATCTACACTAAATTAACCTCACAATCTTGCAGACTATGATTTCAAGCCACAGGGAGACACTACAGTAGCTTGATTATTTGCCTATTAAAAAACAACTTCCTATTGTTCACAGTTTCTAGGAAAATCATGCGTGTGGAACTAAATTAGGGTAATTGAGAAGAATGTGGGATGTGCAATGACATGACAGCAAGTGAAACATCTGTAAGTCCTGTAAGAGGTTTTTTGCACACATGTTGTGCATACTGGAGAGGTACAATGTGCAATAAAATAATTCGATTGTCCCAGGCTTTACTTTACAAAGATTGATCAATATAAACAAAATCAGAATGGTCAACATCTGAGGTTAAAGATGCAATCAGCACTTAAAGAAACAAAAAATCAGTTGCAGCCATAGTCACTAATCAAATGTATAAGGGCCCTTGAAGAAAGCAATTCCGTTTGAGCATATGGACTATAATTAAATGTCGTATGTGTGTTTCCACCTTTGTCATGATTGTGTTTGCAGCACTTAATTGTGTGTCTCCAGTGATGTGCTTGTAAACACTTGATTCATCAAGCTGGAGAAGGTTGAGTGATTATACTTAACTCTACATTGATCTGGACCACTACAGGCCCCACGTATGGCTTTTGTCTCATTTGTCTTCAAGGTTACACACTGCTGTGATGATCCAAGTGCTCTTAAGCTCTGCTCCCTGTTATCTGTTGCTAAGAATCAATGTATATAGAATGGAAGACTGTGTAAGTGTGTGGGACTAACATTTCACTCTTCTGTGTCTTTGGTATTATTGCTGTCACATCAAGAGGTGTCTACAAGAGCCCTATTAGAGAAACAGATTAGTGGCTTCGCTGTCCCCTGTCACTTTTACAAAACCCATTGAAAAATTAAAATGTTTGCTTAATGTGATTTTTTTTTAGTTCTGTCATTTGATCACTCGCACAAACCACCAAATCCTACAGACTATTTTCATGACAATGGAACAATACAGCCTTTCCTGACTACAGAATCTGCTCTAATTATTTCCAAGACTGATTTCCTACTTCCTTGTTTTACTTTAAACAGAATGTGCTATCTGCTGTACTAAGCATTCACAATGCTTCTGCTAGATCTCCTGAAGTTCTCTTATCTGGTTCATAACTGCCTGAGGTTCTCACTGGCTTCCTGTTGCAGAAATCTACTCCTGTCTTGTCATTCCAGGCATCACAGTGCCAGATTATCCAGGTTCAAAACTACACACTAGCACATCAAAGCAGGTTAATGTTAGGGAGACTGACATGTCATTCTCTGAGGTCTAAACATGCTTGTCATGCAAGATCTCACTGCCACAGTGCCCTGACCCTTCACTGAGCCTTGTGTCTTTATTCCTTCCACAAAGGAAAGTTCCAGATAAAAGCATCAACCGATTTATAAAATGTAAAGGTAAACATCTGCAGTGGTATAAAAAGTAACAGTGGGTGGCATGCAGTTAAGTTTAATAATATGTAAAATAGTGAAAGCATAAGATATACCACAAAAGTTATAACACATAGAATTACGTGATCAGACTCTATAAGAGTTGGTGGTGTGAAATACTAACTGTTACATGTGTACAAGAGGAGAAGACTAGATTTAAAAGTTGACTTAGTGAGTTTGACCCTGCTTAGTCAATAACAAATAAAAATAAACTGAATTGTGCCAAGCACATTCACTATGTATACAGACTTTGTTGATAATGCTTCATGTGTTAGTCATTTAGTCAAGATGAGTTTATTCTCTCTCTCTCTCTCTCTCTCTCTCTCTCTCTCTCTCTCTCTCTCTCTCTCTCTCTCTCTGAAAGTGTGCCCGATTGCGTGTGGCTTTCTATTTTCCTGTGTTAATGTCAACACCCCAATTCCAATTGCCCTTTGGCCTGCCTTCACACAGCAATTTACTTTCTAAATAAAGACCCCCATCTCGGGACAGCTAAAAGGAAAAATAAAGTAAAAGAGACTTTCTCCTAAATCATACCAATATACTCTTGTAGAGAAAGATTTCTTTCTACTCTGCTGAAATAAAGACCAAATGAAAAACCTCAAGGCTGAAATGGCCCAAGTGCCCCCAGAAGCTTTGATTCATTATTGATTTTTCTGGACAGGACCAGCGATGTTTCTAGAGCTTTTTCATGCATTCTCCTGGGGACTTTAAAAATGATCGATTGAAACATAATGAGTGGGGCTCATGTCATTTAAAATCTACTGAAGCTCTTTATAATTGTTAAAACATAGCATGTGCAATCTGCAGCTTTAGGGCACTTCATAAGAGAAGATGATAGCACAATCCTCTTTCCACAAGCATTGGGCATAATCAATATGACACATGGAATGTCCCAAAAAAGAAAGAAACCACTGGTGTACTTACAACCAGACATCGAACAGCTCAGCCCAAAAAAAATGAACAGAACCGTTGTGAGAGCTATGAAGAAAAAAAACCCCAAAACAAGTCACCAACAAACTCTACAGGGAAAGAGTAAAGGTGACACAAAGTCACTGAGGAACTGAAATTTAGAGGCCATACCACAAGATACAATCCACTCATCAACTTTAAGAGTCAGATGCCAGGCTGGAATTTGCAAACAAATACAGAGATGAGCCACAAAAGTTCTGGAACCAGGATTTAACCTCTACCAAAATAATATAAAGGCCAAAGTATGGAGAAAGAAAGGACCTGTTTATGAGCAATATATATGATCTCATCAATTACGCATGATGGAGGTAGTGTCATGGCTTGGGCTTGCATAGCTGCTCACTAATCTTTACTGATAAAAAAAACATTCTGTCGGTCAATTTTCACAGAAATGCATCCAATCTAATTGGAAGGAACTCCATCAGGCAGCAAGACAATGACCGAAAACACACTGCCAACACAACAAGGGATTTCTTCAGGGGAAAAAAGTGGAAGGTTTTAGAGTGGCCAGGAAAAGGATAACAAAAGAAGAATGCAACAATTTAGTGACATCAGTGGGTCTGTGGCTTAATGCAGTTATTGCTAGCAAGAAATATGTAACCAAATATTAAGTGTTATTTACTTTAATTTACATTATGACTGCCCTTTCAAGCAGCATGGTGGCTTGGTGGGCAGCACTGTTGCCTCACAGCAAGAAGGTCCTAGGTGGAGTGGTCTGGGGTTTTTTCTGTGTAGAGTCTGCATGTCCTCTCCATGTTTGCTTGGGTTTACTCTGGGAACTCCGGTTTCCTCCCACAGTCCAAAGTGAAAAGATGAAAAGCTTGTGTATCAATGTAACCTTGTGCTTGTCATATATAGCCACTGATGCCGAAATGCCGTTAGTAACCAATAAACAACAACTATCCTTTCCTATACTTTTGCTCAGTTACAAAGTGGGTGGTCTGCCACCAGTGGTGCCATGTTCTAAATTGCTGAACACATGTAAATATCAGGAAATTAAATCTGAAATTCTGATCTTTCATCTCACATTCACCTTTTGATCTCAAGCCCAACTGTCTTCAGTGTATAGCAAATGCAAAAGCATTGGCCTTGCTGTACCAATACTTTCGGAGGGAATGGTAATAAAGTGATACTTGAAAGCTGGCCTTTAGACTACTTGATGTACAACTTAGGGGACAATAAGTAGTTAAATTACATTCTTAGCATCATATGTTTGCTGCCCTGTGATGCAGCATGAGCAGTAGTCTCATGCAGGGGCTGGCTTGATGTGTTTTGGATGATGCATGTGCTAGCCATTGTCCTACCCAGTTGGTTGCTGCCATATGATAGAGGAGAGCTGGACCCCGGGCAGAAATAGGCAGTTGACCAAAATGGGGAAAAATTTTTGAAATGCAAAAAAGGAAATATATGGTGGTCTTGGTTTGGTATTGTGATATTGGAGAAGCTTCTCTCTTTCCCTTTGACTTGTACAATTCACATTAGTGTTTTCCTTAATATGAGGTCTGTCTTGAAAGTAATTCAATCCAATTCAATTCAATTTTATTTCTAAAGCACTTTTAACAATGGACATTGTCCCAAAGCAGCTTTACAAAGACAAAAAA
>JAOVVH010000054.1:15968701-15980265 GCA_028566435.1 Scorpiodoras heckelii
GTTAAAATACATCACCCACAGTTCATAGACCTTTCATCACATTTATTTCAAAAGTGCCTACAGCATATAAAATGAGTTAATTTATTAGTGCCAGTTTAGTTAATTTAATAGTAACATGTCTCAATATCAAACTCACAAGGCGGAAGTATGAGTTTATCAAAACTTTATTGTTCTAGATTTATTATACTTTTGTTTATATAATGTTTGTTTTTATTTCTGTTCATATGTAAAACCAAACAATCATCACAAGATGCCAGATAGGACATTCCAGGCTTACACACAAGCACCTCCTTACTGGGGGAAAATGCACCAACCTGCCAATCATGCCAAACCACACTTATAATCAAACACATTCTAATGAACTGTGCAACATTGAACACAGAAAGACTAAATTTCTTCAGTGAAAACTATTTCAGAACCTGTTTAACTCATCACCAGAGAAAATACTACATTTTCTGTCTCACTTAAACTTAAAGCACCTTGTATAAATCGATTAAAATGATGTACACTTAAGATACAATCTATGTACCACCGTAAAATAGCCTAAATGTGCTGAAATGGCGTAAAACCCAAACAAACAAACAAACAAAAAAACTGTTCATATGTTTTTTTTTTAATTAGATTTCTCAGAGTAATGATCAATGATTAATTAGGCATTGTATTTCTTGTGCTAAAAATCCTCTTTCATCCTATCACACAGACAGGATGAATCTCTCACTATATATTCTCACTACCTGGGGTATATCATAATGTTGTTTTAAAATTATGTAGTGCACAAGCTACACATCAACAAAAAAAGCGCAGTTTGAGATTCCATTACAAAAAAAGGCATCATTTATTCATGCATGGTAGTGCTGCCTTCTCACAGCAAGAATGTCCCAGGTTCGATTTCCAGGTATGGTGGCCTGGATCCCCCCTGTTCAGGGCTTGCATCTACATGGGTTTCCTCTGAGGTTTTCCGGTTTTCTCCCACAATCCAAACAACTTGTATGGCAGGTGAATTTGAGATACTAAATTCCCCTTATCCATGACAAGGATTATAGACTGGGAGAAAAAAAGTGAAATATCAACCTCTCCACTTATGAATGTAACCACTGTATAAAATATGATGTTAAACCCATAAATAAATAAGTAAATATTCATGCATACTACAAGTTAAATAATACTATAAATGATAGGCACTTATTCAGGGCTCTTTTCTGATATCAGGCAAAAGTTTCAGGAACACATGGTTTTAATAGACTTGTATACAACTATAGGTAAAACACTTGTTTCTTAAAGTATAGATACGTAATAAATATTATGACAATTCTAACAATAGTACAATATTGTACAAGAGCCTGATTTATAGGATTAGACCTAGAATGCACGTCTACGTAACACCAGCAGTTTCCTGTCTAATCTACACTGCACGTCTGATAGGAAAAGGGCATACATAAGTCAGAACAGTCTATAGTATGTGTCTGTAGTTTATATTATGTGCTGGTTGAGGACAAGTTCAGTGGTAGAGAACATCTAGAGGTACGTATAAAACATTTGATTTAAAAATATCTCATGAGACGAACGGCATATTTGTGTTTATTCTGGATCTCCATGCTGGTGTAATGAGTATCATTACCGTAAACACATTTTGCTCTGCAATTACAGGCTGGGTAATCAGAAGACTGTTGTAGATTATGATTTTAATGGATTTTGTACGGATGAGGGCTTGCTTTTACACGCAACTCATGCATCTTACAGATGCACATTGGTTAAAATAAAAGCGTATACGCTACATGAAATGTTCAATTCTGGTGTAATAGTTGTGGATGTAGAAAGTAAACCGGTTCATCTGATCTTCTCTCAGGAGCCATAACCTTTAAAGGGACAGTTGAGAAGGATTTAAGCAATGGAGAGTGAATATACCTTAAAATTCTGCCTTGGTGATGTCCCATTCCTTGTTTTCATTTAGTTCATTATTCATTTTTTAATTCTTAACTTCAATCATCTTTCAAAAAAAAGTGCTAAACCTGAGCAGCTGTCTGTAAAAGATGAATACATTTTCTGTAATGTCAGTAATTGTACTCTGTAGTGTCAGTGTAATTAATGTTTATGGGCACTCCTTTTTCTAAAAATACTTTGTCCCTTAAAGCCATGTCCAGATCATTAAAGGCTTCTGACATGTATAAATGGTCCTCAGGTTTTTCCTGAAGTTTCATGTGCTGTTTCATTTATTTTGGATTGTACAGTGTGCTATTTTCACTGCATGTGAAAGAGAGGGATTAATCTAAAAGGTGCAATACTATGCTACAAATACTGAGTAATTATCTCTGAAATTCTGAATGAGACACTGTCAAATGGTCGAGTCACCCTTTCAAGTGACATTTAATCCTAAATTGAAGTGTATTTTTCCCCCGATCACATGTAGCATTTTGCTGGGAATCTTTTAGAAAGGTTGTGCTGGAGCAGTTTTACTGTCGTTTTAGCAGTCTGTGAATAATTCAGGCATCTCATGACCTGAGCTGATTAATGCTTCCTGAACCAGCAGCCTTCTTCATGCCTTTATGAATCATTAAAACTTCTTAAAGTGTGTGTGCGTGTGTGCATGCAGTGACTTCTGTATCTTCTGTAGTATAACATCTATGAGCATTATAACACCATTTTTGCACATTTGCATTATATAAACACATACATTTTCTAGATGACAAGTTACCACAAAACAGATTTAAATGAACAAGACATAAATAAACTGAAAATAAAATTCAGGACACGTTGACTGGTTTTATGTCTGATGGTGAAAAAAAATCTTGTTAAATCTCCATTTGTTTGCATCAAGTCTGCCTTCTTTTCAACGACTTGATCCTGTATCTCAGTTACACTTTAACAATTTCTGTCTTGGCTTATTTTATTCACTACTCCTAAAGTAGTCTGGCAGTCAGTTTTCCTCTTTTATGATGCACTGTATGTGCTGTAGGAGTTTAATATAACCTGTTTGCTAAAGCATCATATGGCTGCAACCTGCAATATATACGGATTTAATTTTGCTCACTGGAATAATGAAAGCTCTGTTAGGCTTTAACATTTCTTCTCTTTTGTTATTCAGTGCACACAGAAGAAGAAGTTTTATGTCCTCTCCATGTTTCCTTATCCATCCGGACGTCTCCACATGGGTCACGTGAGGGTCTACACTATCAGTGACACCATCGCCCACTTCCAACGCATGCGAGGTCATAAGGTAGTAGCTATAGAGAGAATTCCTACAAATCCTTATGTTATTCACTTTAATGCTGGTAAAAAAAAAGTGTTTTTGTGTTTTCCTTGAATCTAAAGAAATTTCATTATACGCAGTCAAAGAGCCATTTATAGGAAATCAGTCCACAAACAAATTAACAACTAGTTCTGGTCAATATTTTACAAAGCAGTTCAAGGTTGGTTATGTTTAGTAGATAATCAGTGCACCTTCTAAACTGTCAACATGTCTCTTTTTTTCCTCTTGCTTTGTTCAGCTTGTTCAGTTAATGATGTTTAGTAGATCATCTACATCCCCAGTCCTACTGCAGGTTCAATGTCACTGTTCATGTTGATTCTATTGGTAAAATTTCTTACATGGTGAAAATTAGATACCCATCACTGCACTTCACGTGCTGACAGTTTGTAGATGGTTTGTAGACTGTCTAAAGTGAACCAGCCAAATTAAATATTACCAATTATACTTATGTACATCATGTCATTGGGTTTTACTTGTTTGGGATAATTACATAAGTAAGGAACAAAACACAACAGGATGTGATGTTCTTGAAAATAGTCATGTACACCATGTCACTGGGTTGTACTTGTTTGGGATAATTACATAAGTAAGGAACAAAACACAACAGGATGTGATGTTCTTGAAAATAGTTCATGTCAGCGTGGTGTGATGTGGCTTCATATGAATTGCAGTTCACCTTGAAGCATCTTGTTCCTTTCATACTACTGCAATTTGCCAGTGCAACAGATTGTACATTGTCTTATGGCTGCATTTAAATATAATCAGTGCCTTCTGATCAGTAATAATCAAGGATTTAACAGCATTGAGCACTGAATAATACAAGAAAGGACAGTGCTGAATTGTCATTTAAATTAACATTTGCATTACAATTCAAACATTACACTAAATTATATTATTATAAAATGTATAATTGTTTCTGTTCAGTTGAATTCTGTATTTTCTTTCAGCTATGCTTGGAACTGATAGTTTTTTTTGGTTTTTTTTTTTAGTTTTTTTGCAAATGTCTCTTTGGTCAAGGTATGCTCTGTATTATCATTGCGATTTCAGGTTAGAGGCCTCTGAATAGAGGGAAAATATGAACTCTCATTTCCTGCTAGTAATTACAAGTCATCTTTAACTGATAAAATGTTGAAAGACTGGACTCTAAAATCTATAGCAGTTTGTCATTAGTTTAATATATAGTCCTGTCCAAAGGTATTGGAACATCATTTCAGCTTTCTTCTGCCCTGTTAAATTGATTGTTTAAACAGTTAATATCACTGAATGTTTACTTTTGGGTTGAGACCTGGGTTTTGCCTGTGAAGACTGCATTTTTTGTTCAAAAAAATATAAACCAGCATGAAGTCCAGAGGGCTGTCTTTGGGAGAATAGCAAGACATTGAAAAAGATGAAGCTTGGAAAAGAGTGAATATCAGTCAGAGCCATTGAACAAGCATTGGGCATAGCCAAAACAACAATTTGAAATGTCCTGAAAAAGAAAGAAACCAGTGGTGTACTAACAACCAGACACGAAACAGAACAGCCAAAGAAAACAGCAGCTAAGAAGAAACATTGTGCATGCTATGAAGAAAAACCCAATAACAACATTCGGTGACATCACCAACAACCTGCACAGGGCAGGGGTAGAGGTATCGCAATGGAGGCCATACAACAAGATGCCACTCATCAGCAGTAAGAATCAGATGGCCAGATTGGAATTCGCAAAGAAATACCAAGATGAGCCACAAAATTTCTGGAACCAAGACTGTCCTCTGCTGACTTGATGTAAAGGCAAAAAGGCTCATGATCCAAAACATACAAGCTCATCAGTAAAACATGGTGGAGGTAGTATCATGGCTTGGGCTTGCATGGCTGCTTCTGGAACTGGCTCATTAATCTTTATTGATGATGCAACTCATGATGGTAATAGCTGAATGACTTCAGAAGTTTGCAGAAACTGTTGTCTGAAACTGTTGTCTGCCAGTTTACAGAGAAATGCATCCAGTCTAACTGGGAGGAACTTGGCAAGACGGTGACCCAAAACACATGACCAACACAAATGAGGACTTCATCGGGATAAAAGTAGAATGTTTTAGACTGCCCAAGTCAATCAGCAGAGCTTAACCTAACTATGCATGCATCTCAGCTCCTGATGGGAAGATTAAAGGAAGAATGCGAACAACAACTGAAAGAAGCTACAGCACAAGCCTGCAATAGCATCATAAAAGAAGAATGCAACAGTTTGGTGATGTCAGTGGGTTGCTGGGTTGATGCAAGCATATATACCACTGTACCTAAAGTAAAAGGATGGGAGATAGGAACTCAACAGAACAGGGAGTCTATTAACAGAAAATTTAATGGCTTTGCAGCATTTGAAATAAATCAACTTGAACTGTGTTTTCTGCCTTGTCTCTCTGGTCACGGGTCCCTCTGCCTCGCTCCCCTCCTTTTTAAGCCCTAGGCTCCTTGCACAAACACACAGAGGGGACAAATTGGGTAAACTAATAAGGATCAGGTACAAGCACTTACCTCTTTTGCCTTTTCTGGCAGCGCTTCATCACGCCCTCACGGCCCATCTCAGGCCACCCCCATCCCTCGACAACTGCCACACCTCCTATTTGATCCTGGGCTGTGGGCAGGCTGCAATTGCTGCTGCCTTTTTAAATTGGGGACGCACCTGACCATGACACTGGTGGAAGCCCAGATACTTTACCTTCACCCATGCAATTGCACACTTCTTCAGATTAGCTGTGAGTCCCGTGCGCCTCAGCGATTTCATGACGTGTCGCAACCAATCATTACTGAAAATGATGATGTCCTCTAAATAGGCCACAGCATATATGGTATGAGGATGCAATACCCTGCCCATCATTCACTGAAATGTAGCTGGAGTCCCAAATAACCCAAATGGAAGTGTCACAGATTGGTCTAATCCGAACGGTGTGGAGAATGTGGAGATGTCGGAGAGCCACGGCAGCGGAAAGATTAAGAGTTATTTATAAGACTGTCTTACTTTTGCTCATTGGGTGGTATTGGGTGGTCTGCCCCCAAAGGTTGATTAAAGTTCTTTAACATTTCTAGCTGTAAAAATTAGGAAATAAAATCTGAAATTTTGTTCTATTATCTCATTCTTCTTTTGATCTCAAGCATAAAAGTCTTCAGTGTACAGCAAAAACAAAAGATTAGGCTTTGCTGTTCCAATACTTTCAGAGAAGGCTGTATTATTTACATAATCTAGTGATGTTCTTTCTAAAATGTTGGTCCTTCCGCCCATGTTTCTAAAACCTTTTCCTCCCTCCCCTTTTCTGCCGCTCTGTCTGTTTTACTATCACATCCTCTATGTGGCCTTTAAATGATCTCATTATCCACTGCTGTCCTCTCCATGCTCGTGTCAGGGACATGCAGCAGCTGCTGGTTATTGTAAACACAGAGCTTTGTATAGCTGATGACTTAATGGACCTGGGCTGTGTGTCTGCATGGTCATAGTGGCAGCAGCAGCCCTAAAGCCACTAATTGAATTGGACACTGCTGTTGCGCAGTCAGATTTCCTTATTGTGGAAAGTTAGCGAGGAAGCACGAGAATGACCGTAGGGATGACCATAGGGCTTTATGAACCTAATCGTAATATTAATCGGAATAAATGTTTGGAGACCCATGTTTGTCCCCTGCTGTTATGTCCCAAGACTCCATTTGAAAAACTGGATTATGGTAATGTTGCTGTAATGCCAAGCATGTGCTGGTGTGCATGGCTACCAGATAGCAAGTTATTGACACTTATTAAATGTAACTTGTTAATGGGAAAAAATCCACGCAGAACAGTTCTTTTGTTAAATAGTTTCCTACATTACCCATAAATCTCAGTGGGATTTAATCTCCACTTCATCTCTGCCTAAAGTAGGCGATGCATCAGCGCTTTAGTCGTTTGGTCTGTCCGGCTCTATCACCTCCTCTTCTATATACTCAAACAGATCAGTTTCCGAAGGTTTAGCAGTTACTCTAATACCACTATCAACACCATCATGCATTTCCTATCTCCTCTTATTTTGCATTGGATTTCTCATTAATATGACACTGAATGTTGGTGAAATATTGAAAGAGAGAAAAGAAGCTCATGAGTCTTGTTTTTAGGCACTAACACCAAAACCTGATTGTTTGTGATTGCTAAAATTAATTTCCTATTAAATGCTATTGTACTTGTGTTGGGAATGTCCTCTTGTGACTTCAGCGCAGCACACAACCACTAAACTCTCACAGGAATGATCAAAATACAGCGCCAACCAAGAAATGAGCACCAGAATCACTAACAAATATTTAATGCATTTGAAGGGGACGTAGACTCTGAAGCTTAGCTTTAAATCTGTTCAGTCACCTGGAACTGTCACCAACTGCAGGTCATGTGATTCACAGCTTCTTGTTTGCTTTGTCTCAGAGAATCAATTTGCATCTCTCACAGTTACTTGCAAGAGTTTCAGGAGTACTCCAGTAAGAACATTTTACTTATTGAGACATGAAAGCCTTTCACTCTGATTCTAGCTCAGGCATTTTTGTCTTTAATTTAATTTTCTGTCCCTCTGTCTTTCCTTATGCAACAGATGGTGTGCCGTTTTTTTTTTTTTTTTTTTTACGGCGTGTTATATAAAATGGGGTGTGAATACATACAAAAGAATATAATGAGAAGACTGCTTAACTTGTTTCATTTCTGGCTTAACAGGCCCTCTCCCGCTGCTATCTCTTAACGTGGTGGTGGTGTATTTTGTTGCTGTGTGATCACAAGTTTGGCACATGGCCCATGACAGTGAGCCTGATGCTTTATGTGGAGTCCTGATGTGAGGTTGAGTCAACTAACAGAGCCAGCAGGAAAAGTGGACATGACTGAAGCGTACCATCTCAGTAATGAACTGTATTAAAGGTACTGTCATGAGTTCGGATGGATGAACAGCATTTCGAGATCCCTTATCTTGGTGATGATGTAATTGGAAATCGCATTAGTTATCAGTAGCAGCTGATGTGCTGTGACCTGCATCACACCACCCAGACAGTGAAGTCTAGTACAATACAGATAAAGAGGCAAGAATCTCAGACTGACCAAAATCAACTGCTTGGTTTCCTTCAGCTCGTACGTCCCCTTCACACCCTGTAAAGCAAACTAAAGGCAGTCAGCAGGCGAAATAAAAGTAGAAAGTAAAGCAAAGCAAGGGATAAAATAAAGATGGTTCTGTCACATCACTGTATCACATCCTGAGGAGTGTGTCTGTGTCTGTGTCTGTGTGTGTGTGTGTGTGTGTGTGTGTGTGTGTGTGTATAACTTAACATACAGGAATGATTTCCAGCAATAAAGACATCCCGATTTTTTATTTTAAGCTACATTCTACTTCCACTCTTTATTGTTATTCTTTACTTGTACTTCACCATTTCATTTGTTCAGTTCCAAGACGTTTATTATAATAATAGTAATAAGCGTGACAAGTTATCGTGTGACTACATGTTTGCCACAGGCTGTTAATTTTTCTTGTCCTAATGACTTTGTCTTGTGCATGTGCCACCATCTCCACCCTAATCTAATTAGCATTCGCAGATTGCATTATATCTTTTCAAGCTTGCCTGTCGTTTCATGTTTGCCTGTCGATACTTCTCGGTACAGTGGAGTTTTAGCACCCTCTTGGCTTCATAGCGAACAGCTTTGCTTAACAAATGAGGTGCAGGCAGTTACCAAGGATACTGATTCTCCTCCGCTTCAGCACGAGTGGCAAACATTTCAGAGACGAAGTCTCCTCTCTCTCCCTCCCTCCCTCCCTCTATATCTCTCCTTACCTTTTGCATGCTTTCTCTTTTTTCTTTCTTTTCCTCTCCTTCAGCTTATCACAGTCTCTGTGGTTCAACAAGAATAAAAATAGCACTCTTACTCTCATTTTCTGTGTTTAATTATAAACACACAAAGAGGACATTTTTATCCAATGGACAGAGAGGGGGAGAGGGGAATAAGATTTGATCATAACTAATGAGACATGAGACTAATGACATAGTGTCACATTAATGTAACGCAACAATGATTTATTTTCATTTTTAAAACCGATATGTTCATTTGCATTGATCATTACTTACTGACAGTTCTCCTCCAACCTACAATTTTTTTGCTGTCACGTACAATGCATCATTCTACAGATCACAATTTTGCCTCATTTCTATTGTGTGTACTGTTGTACACTGTGTGACGTGACACTCGGCTCTTAATAGATAACTCCTCTAGTACACTATTACTTCATGTGTGAGTGAATGTGTTTCATACGGGCTTTATTGCATTATGCAGAAGGGTTTCCTCCGAAACACATAACCCCTTAATGAGAATATAAATACCTGGGTGTTGCCCTTAACACTCATTGAATAACACATCCTGTACAAAAAGGGCCAAGGTCAGCAGATTGAGATCCTTTGGTGTGTGCAGGCCACTGTTAAGAACAGAAGGTTAGCTTTTTCCTGGACTGTCCATTGGACTCCACAGAGGAGGCGGGAGGATGCTCTCTGGACCAAAAAGAGCACAAAGCGCATGCTGTCGTCCATCTTGGACATCACCTCTCATCCCCTGCACCGGACTGTAGGCTTTAACAGCACCTTCAGGAATAGACTACTACAATATCAATGTGGGAAGAGGTGCTACCACAGGTCCTTCATCCTGTCGGCAGCCAGGGTCTGTAATAATAGCTTACTGTATCACGGCAACACCGTTGTTCTCCCGGCCACCATCATTCACTTTGACATCACAGATATTTTATTTATCTATATATTTGCCTGATTTTGCTGTAAATGTGCTTGTTTTCTTATGGCAGGTTTTGAACCCAATGGGCTGGGATGCTTTTGGCCTTCCTGCTGAGAATGCTGCCATTGAGCGTGGCCTTGACCCTGAACACTGGACTAAGAGGTAGCTGTGTTCGCTCTTGCGAATCTCCTTTGTTTGCACTTTAATAACCATAATTGTTTGCTTTGAAAATATTAGTAGCATGTATGCATGTGTGTATTTGTGTGCTCATGTATGTAGAAAGAAGTATAGTATGAGACAGAGCCTGGTGTTAATGCTGATTGCTAATCTAAAATAATAGAATAATAGAAGTATTCACTGTTCCCTGACTTTTTCTTTCCCCATAGTCTCTCTTTTCTCACAGCCTCTTTGTCCTTCTCTTAGACTATTTTATGTATGGTATGTCCAGGGATGTCATTTATGTAACAACTGCCATGGCCGTAGGAATGATCTGTATATAAGCAAGTGCTGATAAGAACATACACACAGACAAACACACAGTTATCATCAAGAATCATCCACCTACGCACATCTAGCCATTAGGTCTTTGCCAGTCCCTGACCTTTAATTTACATTCTCACTCTCCCTACAGTAACATCGAGTCCATGCGGGAGCAGCTGAACAGCCTGGGGCTGTGCTTTAATTGGGACAGGGTGAGTAGGGAGAAGTCTGACATGTGTATTTGGTTTCTGCACAGGTGAGGAGCACCATTGCTTTCAGTACAGTCTGCTAAACTTGCATCATTTTGTCATGCCAACTATTGATTCTGAAGCGCTAAGTTAATGTTGCCATGATGCTTCCTGAGGCACATGTTTGTGAAAGTGACTGGTTACCATGTGAACAGACAGCTGGTATTCTGAGTACTAACAGAAATAACGTCCCATTCTTCTAGAGCTGATGCCTCGTTTTACTTGGCACATGTAGGGAAAATGTTTATTTTAGTGATATTCATGCCAGACCTCTGTACTGGCTGCACCGATTTACATGTACAAAATTCTTAGGTAACTACAAAAAAGATCAAACTTGGTCATTAATTTCTAATACTGTTAGAGTGCTGTGAAAAAGTATTTGCCCGCTCCTAATTTCTTATATTTTTGCTAATTAATCATCAAACAAATTTTAATATAAGATAAAGACAACATGAGTGAACACAAAATGCAGCTTTTAAATAATCACTCCATTGCTAATTAACAACTGCACTCAAATGTTTGGCCCACTCTTGGTAGAATTGTTTTAATTTGGCTACATTGGAGGGTTTTCAAGCATGACCTGCCCATTTAAGGTCTTGCCACAGTATCTCAATGGGATTCAAGTGAGGACTTTTACTTGGCCACTGCAAAACCTTCATTTTTAGTGCTGTCACGCGGTTCATTTTTTTTAATCGCGTGATAAATTTTTTAAATTTTGATTTATGTTGTACATGCAGGTCGGCATCGTAGGACCATCAAAAATGTTGATGCCGTTTTTTGCTGGTCTATTTTAAGAGAAACGACTGTTGAATGTTGCCTCATTATTCACTTGACTTTATTTGATAAAAGTGAAATA
>JAOVVH010000054.1:15991027-16009958 GCA_028566435.1 Scorpiodoras heckelii
AATTTGGTTAACTGTTTGATTTGGTAGCTAAGGGGGCAATTACTTTTTCACATGGGTGATATAGGTTTTCAATAAATATTGAAATATTGAAAAGGGAATGATCATTTAAAAGCTGTATTTTGTGTTTACTCATGTTGTCTTTAGCTTAAATTAAATTTATTTTGATGATCTGGAACATTTAAGTGTGACAAATGAACAAAAGTAGAATAAATTGGGAAGGGGCAAATACTTTGTCACAGCACTGTAACTGATTTTATTATGCTGTTGACTGGTAGAATGTGTTTAATTTGAGTAGACTGATGTCATTTTTATGGAACATATGTGGGCCATATTTTCTGTGCATGCTTTTATTTTCAAACAGTAGAATTGTGTCTTTGTTTTTCATCTGTTATCTCACTCAGATATTTGGCGTGCCAAAGTATTTGGCATTTCACAGATCTTCTCATTTGCGCAGCAGCAGTTAGAGCTATGTGTGTGTGTGTCAGAGTAAGTATAGTTTGCAGGGTGAGGGAGAAATAAGAGAAGTATCATTACTTACTTAATGATCTGAACACTCATTACTGAGCCACATTAATTATTGTGTGTGTGTGTGTGTGTGTGTGTGTGTGTGTGTGTGTGTGTGTGTGTGTGTGTGTGTGTGTGTGTGTGTGCGCATATGTGTATGCAATTACAGAAATGCACACACATGGATACAATGATAACGTACATAGTATGCATAAAAGACACTGCTGATATGTGTTGATAATAACTGAGGTTGATAATATACTATTTTATTGTCAGTTTGCTGCTCCACATGGCTTTGCCCAGCTCTCTATGAGCCACAAGCGCGTAGAGTTCTCTAGAAACAGGTTTCTCCTTGAATATCTTTATTTAAAAGTATACTCTTGCAGGGCAGAGAGAACAGAAAACCTGTTTACACACGTCAAGTCAGCTCTGCTTTGCCATCATTGTTTGTCATCATCACAGGCAGATTAGGAATGAAATATTTCTCCCCCAGGCTACATTTAGCAGAAAACTCTAACAGTCAGTTTTGGCAGACAGTGCATTTTCAACAAATTAACTGTACAATAAACACTATACAACCAGATTTGGTACAATAAACATTCAGATGCAAACTGTGTAAGTAGCAATAAAACCTGCACATGGACAATCCTCAAAAACAGAAGACCAGTTGTTGAATTCTGTTAATAAAGACACATGAGAAATACTCATTCAAGGTCACAGTTATTACACCGTAGCATTAAAAAGCTTTAGCATGAGACAAACATGCAAAAAAGTCTGTGCGCAAAAGATTTTGTGCTTAAAAGGCACATCAATGTCTGTATCAGCAGTGCATAACCACACACTCATTGTTTTGAAAGAGTAATACTGTTTCTGAAAGGGGAAATTATACGGACTTATACAGATTTTTATTTACAAATGCCTGTGACTTAAGAATTGGTGCACTTGCTCTGTAAAAAATATATTTCACATAAACATTAATTGATTAACCAAAAACTACCACTAGACGTCCACTGTGAGTACATTTTTAGATAAGCATGTTTACGTTGTTTTATTAGTAAAGGAGAATATATAGAAATGAAGCTTATTATCTCAGAGAGCACATTTTCACCACCAGTCGTGTATTGATCCACTTGTCCTCCATCTGGCATCCCTAGATAAATTCTTTTCCCCCGCTGCCCTGCGGTTCCATTCAGTTTATTCCTACAGTGCTTAATGGTTTTTTTGTTTCCACAGAGACGGTCCCAATTGAAACGGCTTTATAGGAAAGTGTTGATGTCTTTCATTTAGAGAAGGACATAGATCAAGATCGTGCTTCAGTTTAAGGCTGCTGAGGTTGGATTCATTTGTTTTCGACACCTGATGTGCAGCTCGGGTGCCTGTGTGGCCACATGGACAGATTCAGCTCTGACTGAAGAAGATGAGGGATCTACTGATCAGTTTTGGGGGTTTTTTTTAGATGACTTTCATTACCTTTGGTGAGATAAATAGTAATTAATGCAGGATTTATCTAGCTAGTCAAAATCTGTATACTGTGGATGTTAAAAGTCTACACACCCCAATTAATATTGCAAATGAATCCAAGATAAATCATGTCAGATCTTTTTCTAGCTTTGATGCCATAGTATTACATCCCTGATAAAGGCTATGGTCTAGGGAATGCACAGAGATGATAGCAAAGGTAAGGTGATAAATGTATAAATAATAGATAGTAGAGAAAAAAAAAAGTCAACTAAAAATAAAGAATTAATGAATTTTGCTGGGCACAGAATGACAGGCAGGAGAAAGATGAGTGTGGGAAACTTTAACAGGACATTTATTAGCATCACAATAGACAAAATCATAAATGCGTCCTTCAAGTAACAGCAGACGAACAGGTGACCCTCAAAACAAGCAGTGGCGGGGCTAGTCGTACTAGAGATAGAGAACATGGAGAGTGCCAAAGAAAAGAACCGAATAAAACCCAATCTTCCCTGAGCTGATGTTGTTAAACTCTATTCTAACTATAAAGCTACGACACTGTTAACTGACTACACTAGGCTAACCTATCCAAAATACAGGGGTTGGCACCTGCCCTCTAACCTAGGGTGTCTATACAGCAGATAAACCTACGTGGTGTTTACCTACACCTACACATTCTTCCCTGTTCTCAATCCAAGAAGACTAGCCTAAAAGAAAATATACAACAAGAAAACAAACTGGGTGCCACTGATTAGAGACAACTTCAAAAATATACAAAGAAAAGAAATGATAGTGAGAGAGAGCTTATACTTGTCTGCAAACATCCATTTTTGGCAAGACAACAAACAAACAAACAGCACTAGCAAGCAGCAGTCAAGTGAGCCGGTACGCTTCTGTGCAGCTTCCATGTGCAGGTTTTAAATGAAAGGCTACACCCCATTTCTTCCCTCTCAGCTCCTGATTGGCCAGCAAACAGCACTCCCAACAATGAATGGCAGCTGCATCCACCTGTAGAGAGAGTAAGTGAGACAAAGAGAGAGAGCATAGGGAGGAACACAAAGGGAGAAAAAAAACCCTGGACCACTGACACGTAACACATAGCAGGCAACAAAATTCAAGAGAAAAACAGGGAAACACTTACTGGTTAGTGTGCAAACTGGTTAGCGTGAAAACCCTTTTATAATGGGGCATATGACTGTGCTTGGAATTAACCAATCACATTCGAACTCATGTTTAGAAGTAAAAATCATAGAGCTCCTGAAGTGCTTCTGATTAAAACCATATAAAGAATATACTGTAGGATTTTCTGGACTGCTGAATCCATGGTGTACAAAGAGCATACACAGCATGTAGTAAGAGATCTCCCTGTCAAAACAATCGGAGGGATACAAAATAATTTCCAGAACATTAAATATACAATGGTACACTATGAAGGCCATCATCAACCAGTGGGCAAATAGGGCACCAGTGTTACATTACTAAGAACAGGACCTCACTCAAAAATCGCAAAAGAACAAGACTTATCAGGGATGTTGCCAAGAGATCCATGGCAACATTAAGGAACTGCAGGAATATTTGCAAGTAACTAGTCAATTCTTGCCTGTGACAGCAATCTGTAGCATAATTTACCTATCTGTGCCGTTGGGTATGGTGGGTAGGCCTTAAAAATCCTAAATCATCCCAAACTCTGTGGCAAAATGTGTTATGGTCTGATGAGATTAAGGTAGATCCTGGTACTTTAGGCAAAATCTAAAAAATATGTTAAAAAACAATGACAGTTTATCACCCAAATTGTAACATAACTGTGGATGCTGACCTGCATGTACAACACAAATCAAAACGTGCGTCAAAACCACAATTAACGCGCGATTAATTTTTTATTTTTTAATTTTTTATTTTAATTATGGCTGGGCCATACAATGTTATGAAATTGATATTATGAAGTAAAAAAAACATCATGGTACATATTGAAGTATTGTGCTTATTGTCAAGTATTAGTGCTCTTTTATTGCTTACATTATAATGAGTCACTTTAAAAACTGACCTGATGATGTTTAATTTTTCTTGTGAAATGCTTTATAGTTTGAACCACCTTGCTTTGTATTTTACCAGTTCTGGACAAAAGTTACTGAACCTATAGTTCACTGCACTAAATTCCCCTATTGGATAGCAGTCGACAGTGTGTATTCCTGTGTGATCCTGTGTATTCTTGCTCCAAATCCAACCTGACCCTGACTATGACTAAGCAGTTACCGAAGATGGAAGATAGATATATTAAGTCTATAGTCTATAGTGCAGATATCTTCAAGTAGTGATATTTTGCCTTATTGCCCACACCTTATTTCTATCACTAATTGTGCTGAGGAGTGAAAAACCTGAGCATTAACAGTAGAAAATATTCACAAAAGGGACAAGTGTGTCTCGAGTGCCCTGTAAGAGCTTTGAAGTACCATCTTCCTGAGTTAAATGGCAAAAATGACAGCCACTTTCCCAGTAAGACCAGACACCTGACCCTTTTCTCCCTCCTGCGAGAGTGTACATTGTCTCCATTAATGAGAGAAAGGCAAAGCCAGGAGCCACCGTAGGGTCCGAGCAATTTTTTTTTTGTATTTGCCTTTCCTCTGGGGAGCCGAGCCTCTCAGGGCCCGTTGTACTAATGGAGAGTGACAGAGAGGAGAGAGATATCACAACAGGCGGCAGCAACTGCTCATTTCGTCTCTTTTCACTGCCTTTCAGCGCAGCTGAGCCACTTGGCCCCCGTGATCGTTATTATGCATAGCTACCTTTTTGTTATTCACTTGTGCCAGCGTTCACTTCCTCTCAACCCACCGTCCCTGCCACTTCTTCTGGGAGTCTTTTCTCTCGTCTGGGTCAGAGGTTTGTGTGTGTGTATGTGTGTGTGTGTGTGTGTGTGTGTGTTGGCTGTGCTAGAGTTGGCTTTGGGGGGTGTTTAGCATACCTCCTTGTCTTTAACACTATGTGCTTTAAAAATGCGTTTGAATTCTTTGTTTATGAACTGCAACGTGAGGTTTCAAATCTTTTTCTCTCCTTCACCACTTTAATGTTAATTTTACTGTAACTACATTTTAATAAGGGTGAGTGATGATATTGTGATGGTTATTTAAAGATTATTTGTTTTGAAATAATAGTGCAGCAAAAGCACATCATGCGTTCTGACCCTGAGCCCTGAACATTTACTGAGGTTAACTGAGCTCGGCAAATTCCATTTAAGCACGGCCATTTTTATTTTTCTCTGAAGCTGCATGTATATTAACTTATTGTGGCTGATCTTGCAGCCTCTCCTGGATGCCTTGGCGGATCTCCCGGAGTGGTATGGCGTGAAAGCCATGCAGGCCAACTGGATTGGGGAATGCTCAGGTTGCTATTTCGACCATGTGCTGAAGGTGAGCCTGCTCTTACTCCTGATTTGAAAAGCCGTTCCTTTTCCTTGCTTCCTTTGTGTTCTTCTTTTCCTTGCTTTTTCTCACTGTATTTAAATGTTCCATGAATTTGCATCACGGCGTCTGAACGTTTTATTGCATTTTATGCATTTTATTACAGTTTGTGTCAGTGTGAGCTCAAGGCTATGTGGGCTGCTCTGCTTCTATCTTGTTATGAGAGGAAATATGTTCAGTTAGTAGTGGCCTTGCTTATTAAATCGTTAATTTCATTTTCAAAGGGTTGAACAGTGTACAGTGTGTAGGTGGGATGAGACGGATGATATGGCCAGTGTTATTGTGGCATCTCTGGCATCTCTCAAATAGCTTTCATGTTCAAGTGATGTACATTACTGTGCAAAAGTCTTAGGCACCTTATTGTTTTTAGGTACAGCTTTTGTTTTAATGTTACTTTTTTTTAGTTCTACATTATTGAGTCGGTACAAAAAAGATTTTATATTTGCAAATGTTACTTTTCCAACAAAAAATTTAATGTTGCACAAAAATGTTTGTGTGTCAGTACTGAAAGCAACACATTACATATCAGACCACGTTTCAGACAAAAAACATAATGAAGGCTGCTGGGTTTTACATGCAAAAAAAAGAAGTAAATGTGACTGTGAAAGAGTCCAGAAGAGCTGGTACAGATTCTCCAAGATGCGCAGTAAAACTCAGCAGATAATTACTGTACAGTGCGATGCACAAGTCATAGGCACATGCAAAGACTTGCTGTAAAGCAAAGATTCCTTCACAAATAATGAAGATATTACTAAAAAACTGCATGCACTGTACCTGGGAACACTGTTTAAGAAAAAAGGCACACTAGATAATGACTTTATTTAGTTTATTACTGTTTTCTGCACTTAATAGGATTTTCTTTTATGTGAAAACATCTGCTTTATTTTCAAAGGCATCATTGCTTTACGGCAAGTCTTTGCATGACTTCTGCGTCGTACTGTACAATAATTAGCTGGTAAGTTTTACTGAGTGTCTTGGAGAATCTGCCACAGCTCTTCTGGAGACTTTGACTGTCACACTTACTTCTTTTTTTTTTTTTGCATGTTTTTTGTCTGAAAAGTGGTCTGTTATGTAATGTGTTGCTTTTGTTACTGACATACAAACATTTTTGTGCAACATTTAATTTTTTGTAGGAAAAGTAATGTTAGGAAATATAAAATCTTTTTGTACTGACTCACTAAGGCAGAACTCCAAAAATAACAATCAATTCATCAATAACAAAAGTTGTACCTAAAAACAATAGGGTGCCTATGACTTTTGTACAGTACTGTACTTTACAAGAGAAATTGAGTTCTTGAAAACTGTATTGACATTACTTAAGTTAATAAAGTTTTTTTTCTCATAATCCAAGCATACAATTTGTTCTCATCTGACCATAATCATTCCCCTCTCTCTCTCTCTCCCACCCTCCCCCTCCCTTTCTTTCTTTATTTTTTCTTTCTCTTCTGCTTTCTCTTTTAGTTGGATGGCAAGGAGACAGGTGAGATGTTGGCTGCTTACACATCTTCCCCCGAAGCTGTGTTTGGAGCAGCATTCATCTCCATCCTGCCTTCTCATCGACTCCTGCATGGCTCCAGTCCTATGCGACCTGCCCTGCACAAAGCACTACAGCCTGGAAGAAGTGAGACACACACACACCATACTTGCAATCAAATATTTATAGATATAAAGTAATATAAGCATATAATGAACAATGTGGAAGAACAGCCTGATAAAATAAAGTTCAGTAACATTTTTGAATAAATGTGATAAATAAGCACAATTAAGTTATCATGCTTAACATTTTAGCCATTATTGTGTGATAGCAGGGTAGAAGGGGGCATAGCAGCAGAGTTTCAAGTCTTTAATTTGTCAGCTGTCGGCATTTCATTGTATATAATTAAAGCAGTACTATTAATTCTAAGGAAAGCCCTAGAGCGAGGATTGTAAAGGGTTCAACTAGAAGAAACCATACACACAGTTTAAACATAACAACCCTTATTTATACATATGTATTGAAACCATAAAATCTTGCACACCATAACTTCCTGTGCTGTGTTGGCGTTGTTCTTTGGCCAGCTCCCATTAGGGGTTGCTACAGCAGATCACCTGATGCATATTTGATTTGGCACGGGTTTATAGGTAGATATAGGTAGGTATATGCTCTAGGAGCTGAGCCAGATGGGCAGTCAATAACTTCCTACATGGGATTGTAGAGGGCTTTGGTTGTAACATGGTCTGGACTGTGCTCTTCCTTTACTGTGCAGATTAATCTCACTGCTGTGAGTAAACATGTGTAGATAGAATTCAATGCTCTGTCCCAAGTAGTATTCCTAAACAGTAATAACACCAGTGGTTTATTTGCACACTTTGTGGACCTGTAGTATGTAGATTTGAGTGAAAAGCATTTCTCCAGTGTAATTTCACAGTGCAAAACATGCACTAAATATCAAAGCTTTTTCCAGCTGGATAGTATTAGCACTCTAGCTAAAACGCACACCTGAGAATGAAAGTGAATCCATTTGTATTTGGTGTTTGTTTAAAAAAAAAATTACTTCCCTGTTCCCATACCTGAATGTGTTATCATTGGGAGTCCCATGTGGAACTGCTCCCTCTGTGGAGAGCGCATAGCTAATAAACACACACACACACACACGGAGTTAACACTTCACTATTAGTTCTTATGTGCTGACTTTTGACCCACAGACTCACTCAGTGAGGTCACTGCACTTAACATGTTCACCGGGCGTGAGGTTCCGGTTGTCGTCTCTGCTGAGACGGAGTTTCTGGGACATCTCGACACTGTGATAGGTGAGCATTCATATGTGTTAGAATTTTCCTCTCTAAAGAAGTGTCTGTACTGTTCCCTGTTGTGTCTGTTTGTGCCTCATTATACACTGGTAAACATTCCACCATTTCCCAGTATGCTCAGTGTCATTTTCATCACCTGAATCACGCTGCTCTCACTCAGAAGCTTCTTGCAGAAACTCCTCTGTGTAAAATTTTCACCGTGTGAGTGTGAAAGAGTGTGAGCCAACGAGTGAAGGAGTGAGTTTTTGAGTGAAGAAGTGAGCCTATGAAAGAAGGAGTGAGCCTTTGAGTGAAGGAGGGAGCCTGTGAATGAAGGAGTGAAACTGTGAGTGGAGTGAGCCTGTGAATGAAGGAGTGAACCTGTGAGTGGAGTGAGCCTGCGAGTGAAGGAGTGAGCCTGTGAATGAAGGTGTAAGCATGGGAGTGAACAAGTGAGCCTGTGAGTGAAGGAGTGAGCCTGTGTATGAAGGAGTGAACTTGTGAGTGAAGAAGTGATTCAGGGTGTGAGTCTGAAAGAAGGAGTGAGCTTGTGAGTGGAGGAGTGAGCCTGTGAATGAAGGAGGGAGAGTGTGAGTGAAGGAGTGAGCATGTGATTGAAGGACTGAGCCTGTGAATGAAGGAGTGAGCCTGTGAATGAAGGAGTAAGCCTGTGAATGAGGCTTACCTAGAGCCCTAGGTACCTAGAGCCCTTCGTGCCTCAAGTATGGCTCGACTTGACCCACCATCATCCAGGATACATGGAAGGACTTTTCTCTGTTCTGGCACCAAAGTGGTTTAATGAACTTCCCCTGAGTGTCTGAACAGCTGAATCGACACACCTCTTTCGAGAGCGCTTAAATGAGCACTAACTAAAATCTTTACCGCACCTACAGCAGCCATTGTATTGGCCATGTATCATCTTCACTGGTTTTGTGTAATTTGAGTCATAGGACTTATCTTGCTTGTAATTTTATTAGGTAGTGTATGACTAATTTCTAGCATTATCATAGCTCAAAGTAGCCTGAATTAAGGTCTACCAGATTTAGCTTTGGATATTCCAAGTTTATGACTAAGCACTTTTGTATGTCGCTCTGGATAAGAGCGTCTGCTAAATGCCATAAGTGTAAATGTAAATGTATGAAGGAGTGAGCCTGTGTGTGAAGGTGAAGGATTGAGCCTATAGATGAAGAAGTGATTCTTTGAATGAAGAAGTGAGCCTGTGAGTGAAGGAGTGGGCCTGTGAGTGAAGGAGTGGGCCTGTGAGTGAAGGAGTGAGTCTGAGTGAAGCAGTGAGTCTGTGACTAGGGAGTGAGCCTGTGAGAGTAGGAGTGAGCCTGTGACTATGGGAGTGAGCCTGTGACTAGCCTGTGACTATGGGAGTGAGCCTGTGACTAGGGGAGTGAGCCTGTGACTATGGGAGTGAGCCTGTGACTAGGGGAGTGAGCCTGTGAGAGAAGAAGTGAGCCTGTGAGAGAAGAAGTGAGCCTCTGACTAGGGGAGTGAGCCTGTGAGAGAATAAGTGAGCCTGTGAGAGAAGAAGTGAGCCTGTGACTAGGGGAGTGAGCCTGTGAGAGAAGAAGTGAGCCTGTGAGAGAAGAAGTGAGCCTGTGAGAGAAGAAGTGAGCCTGTGAGAGAAGAAGTGAGCCTGTGAGAGCAGAAGTGAGCCTGTGACTAGGGGAGTGAGCCTGTGAGAGAAGAAGTGAGCCTATGAGAGAAGGGGTGAGCCTGTGAGTGAAGCAGTGCGTCTGTGATTAGGGGAGTGAGTCTGTGACTAGGGGAGTGAGCCTGTGACTAGGGGAGTGAGCCTGTGAGTGAAGCAGTGAGCCTGTGAGTGAAGCAGTGAGCCTGTGATAGAAGGTGTGAGCCTGTGAGTGAAGCAGTGAGTCTGTGGCTAGGGGAGTGAGCCTGTGACTAGGGGAGTGAGCCTGTGAGAGAAGGAGTGAGCCTGTGAGAGAATGGGTGAGCCTGTGTGTGTGTCTCTGTATGAAGGAGTCAGCCTTTGAATGAGGGAGTGAGCTACTAAAGGATTGAAATGACCCTCTGAGGAAGCATGAATAAATAAGGGGGCCTGTGAGCAAGTGAGTGAGTGAGTGTGTGAGATTATAAAATAGATCATGGTCCTTTGGTGCAACATGCAGATTCAAATTAAAGTGTGTGTGTTGGCTGGCTGGCAGGCATCCCTGACAACAGTGAAGAGGACGTGTGTGTGGCCCAGGAGCTGGGTGTGAGCTGGGAATCGGTACTGAAGAGTAGAGAAGATGGAAGTCACACTTTAATCAACTCTGCTGAGGTACACACTCCTCAAGTGCACCATGTCCTAAACAAACCAACTACAGACACACTTTGTCATTTACAGCTCCCTTCACTTCCCAGCCTAAAGGATTCTTGGAAATGGCACAGGTGGAGACTCGTTGTCTTGCATACAGATGTGGTTCTTGAGAGATGCGAAAGCAGGGTGGTTAGAAACAGACTATTTCATTCTTCATAACATGCCAGTCACTTACAATGGGCATGTAGTCAAATGCTTGTCAAAGTTAGTGTCGTGTTTTCTTGTTACTTACATAAAAGACTTGGAGGCAGATTTCACTTGCAGTGGAGAAGAAATAAAACCCAGTGTTTGACAAAGCCTAGAATATCTTTTTAACAGTGCCGTAACAGTAGATTTATGTCCAACAGCCCCAAGTCAAATATGCTATAAAGAGAGTATTAATTAGAGCTGCACAATGAATCCTATTTTTGGATTCCCTAGGCGTTTCGCAATACAAAGTATGCCAAGTTTTGACTTGCGTACTTGGTTGTACAGACTTGGTAAATTCGACTAACGAGGACAAACTCCTGAGGACGGAAGGACATTGTCACTCATTCTGCAATTGGAACAGCAGTGTACTTAATGTGCTTGATGTCACCTGCTAGAGTGTCCGCACATCTCCAAAAATGTCAGAACTTATTTTCACCTAGCCTATTTCTTGATAATTTGACCACATACTTGAAGTCTAAATAACGACATCATCCCCTAAAAAATCTAACAACTGCATTTCATAACACAGCAACAGCATTCCTCTGCCGAAATGCATTCTGGGATATCTGATTCTCCCAAGTCTACACAAGTCACCTCCTGATGCATCCTTGATAATACAGGTGGAGCAGAAACACATCTGGGCATTTAAACTATACTTGGCTAAATTCAGACTTTTGAGTGGAACAGTACTGGGGCTGCAATTGACGTTTCTCAAGTACACAAGAACATAATTACAGACAAGCACAAAGATTGGGAATGGGCTCCTGATTCATTTACAAGCTTCACATTCTTGTGTTTTGATTGATTTCACTGATTGGTTCATTGCGTGTGTATTATTTAGCATTTAAAAGATCCATTCTGGTAATCTAACTAATTCATTTCTCACAATCTGTTTTATTCAGAGATTTGAAAGAACATAGTACTATAATATACTAATAAAAATACAATGAAAAATATTTCTGTTGGTTCACAGTGATGCACTGTATGGACAAAAGTATTCAGACACACCTTTTAATCGATGAATTCAGGTGTTTCACTGAATTGCATTGCCACAGGTGTATAAAATCAAGCACCTAGCCATGCAGTCTGCCATTTGTGAAAGAATGGGTCATCCTAAAGAGCTCACTGAATTCGAGTGTGGTATTGTAATAGGATGCCATCGTTGCAAATAGTCAGTTTGTGAAATTTCTTCCCTCCTAGATATTCCACAATCAACTGTGAGTGTTATTATTGAAATGTGGAAGCATTTAGGAACCACAGCAACTCAGCCACTTAGTGGCAGACCGTGCAAAGTTACACAGCGGAGTCACAGAGTGCTGAGGAGCATAGTGCAAAATAGTCACCAACGCTCTGCAGTCTCGACAACTGCAGAGTCCCAAACCTCCTCTGGCTTTAACATCAAAACAAAAGCTGTGCACCGGATGCTTCATGGCATGGGTTTTCATGAACGAGCAGCTGCATGCAAGCATTACGTCACCAAGCACAGTGCCAAGCCTTGGATGGACTTGTATATAGAACTCGGCCACTGGACTCTGGAGCAGTGGAAACATGTTCTGTGGAGTGATGAATCAGGCTTCTCTGTCTGATGGATGAGTCTGGGTATGGCGAATGCCAGGAGAAGGTTACCTGCCTGACTGCATTGTACCAATTGTAAAGTTTGGTGGAGGTGGGTTAATGCTATGGGGTTGTTTTTCAGGGTTTAGCTAAGACCCCTTAGTTCCAGTGAAGGGAAATCTTAAGGCTTCAGCATACCAACACATTTTGGACAATTGTATTCTTCCAACTTTGTTGGAACTGTTTGGTTAAGGCCCTTTTCTGTTTCTGCATGACTGTGCCCCAGTGTACAAATCAAGGTCTTTAAAGGTACAGTTGGGTGAGTTGGTGTGGAAGAACTTGACTGGCCCACACAGAGCCCATCAAACATCTTTGGGATGAACTAGAACAGAGATTGCGAGCCAGGCCCTCTTGTCCTACATCTGTGTCTGACGTCACAAATGCTCTTCAGGATGAATTGGCAAAAATTCCCACAGATGCACTGAAAATCTTGTAGAAATCCTTCTCTGAAGAGTGGAGATTTAGAGTCTATAATGTGAAGGTGTCCAAATACTTTTGTCCATATAGTGTAGCATAAAACATTTTTATCGATGAATAATTATATTGAATAATCATGATTTCAACACTGAGCAAACAATTGTAATTTGAAACAACTGTACTTGTACTTTTAACATTCATCATCATTATCAGTATTATTGCAGTTCACAGGTCAAAGCCGAGAGGAGGCCTTCAACTCAATCACCCAGAAAGCCCGGGAGAGAAATGTGGGTGGTTACCTCACGAGTTCAAAGCTCAGGGACTGGTTGATCTCAAGGCAGCGGTACTGGGGTACACCTATTCCTATAGTGCACTGCAGCTCATGTGGTCCTGTACCAGTTGCTTTGGAGGAGCTGCCAGTCATGCTGCCTAAAGTGGCTTCACTTACTGGGAAAGGAGCATCGCCCCTGCAGTCTGCCCAGGAATGGGTCAGCTGCTCATGTCCCAGGTGAAATTACACACCTCTGTGTCTCACTATAGCCTTACTTTCCCATCCAGCTCCATGAGTGCCAGGAAATTACACTGTATGGTCTTTCTGATTGCATAACAGTCTTTTAGAGATGTGGTTGTAGAAAGTGACTGGCGATTCAGCAAGGTGTGTTTTTAAAACATTGGGCTGAGAAAAAGGTTATTGCATTCCCTTAAAATCACTGATCTCCTCCTTGAGACTATAGGTGCTGTCAGAGCGGAATAACTAAGTCTATAAGGGTGTCTGGAAATTACAATTCCGTCTGAAGTTAGACTGGTTTGAGTCTGGGTCTCTGACCATAAATGAGATAAGCTTAAGATAAGAAACTTTTGTATTTCTAGACTGTTTGAAAATGACTTCTTTGGGCTAAATGCCAGTCAGACTAAGAGGAAGTGATCATACCAAAATGTCCAGTCTGTGTAGTGCATGTTTTCCGATTCACCTGAGATGCATCCCAAGCCTCTGTATTGGTTTGAAAGGTTAAAGAAAAAACAAAACTTGCCCCATTTTTCTCTTAACACACATGCAGAAAAGCAAAGACCTGCTCATTGTCTGACACTTCATTTGTTCTAGCTGCAAGCAAGCTATACTTATAGTCTCCAGATTAGCACTGCCACATTATCACATATGATTCTTTAAAATGCACAGTTTGGCTTAATAATATAATCAGTCTTACCAGCATCATAAAACATAAAAATAAGTCTGTTTAAGTCTAAGGGCGGTGGGTAATGTTGATGCCTCACAGTTTAAGGTTCCAAGCTTGATCATGTGTGCAAGTTATTGTCTGTGTGGAGTTTTGCAAGTTCTCCTGATGTCCATGTGGGTTTCCTCCAGGGTCTCTGGTTTCCTCCCACTTCCCAAGAGATGGGTTGGCTACACTAAATTGCCACATGCATTCCTGCCTGAATGACTAAGCAAGCTCTTTAATCTGAAAACTGCACCTTTGTTAGAAACCTAAATGCTGAGTGAGAAAATTACATAAGGTGGCTCCTACCTCTCAGAAACCACATGCAGTGCTGTGAAAAAGTATTTGCCCCCTCTCAATTCCATCTGTTTTTGCATATTTGTCACACTTTAATGTTTCAGATCATCAGACTACTTTTAATATTACTCAGAGATAACCCATGTAAACACAATCACTGTTTTTAAAAGACAATTTCGTTTTTTTGAAGGAAAAATGATGTTCAGTCCTACCTGGCCCTATGTGAAAAAAAACTGACCCTTAACTACTTAACTACTGGGTTAACTTTGACTAGACACACCCAGCCATGATTACTGCCAGACATGTTGAATCTAAACATCACTTAAATAGAACGTATCTGGCAATGTGATTGCAGGCTAAAATCTCTCAAAAGGTGGCACAGGATGCTACTTTCTAAACAAAGTCATTAAAATCTGCCAGTCTGGAAAAGGTCAAAAAACAATTGCTAAGGCTCTGGGACTCCAGTGAATGGATGCTCTGAAAACATGAATGTGGCAAATTAGCAAAAATACAAGAAACCACGAACGGGACAAATATTTTTTCACTGCACTGAAACTCTGTTTGATATTATTTAACAACCCAAAATTATTAAAATGATATATTCTCAAGTAACTAATCGATCACATTGTATATTTGTTCCAACAGACTGATCCTATACCGTTTCCCTTTGAGCTTTAACTTAAAGGACTGCTGACAGTCAAATCCCTGTTCATTTTAGAAATAAGACACTGCAGTCCATAAAGTCAGATGATTTTGCCAAAGTGAAAACTTTACTCGTTGAGGTTGATTGATTTTTGTAATTATACAGAGACTAGAAGACCTCTTATCTGTTGAGAATGGCGTTGTGACAGTTTGAGGAAAATGGCTTCAGTTTTTAACTGATCCTCCCCCATCCAATCAGACAGGCTAAGAAGTGATGATCGGGTGTGAGATAAGGCTTATCGGCCTAGTCTCTGCAAAGTGCTAAGAAAAGCTGCAAGTCATTTCCTGAGCAGTGATATTGTCTCTGGTCTTACTGTTAGCAGCCAGAGGGCTAATTGAAAGCCTGCTGCAGGCCAGCATTCATAAAAAACCCTACTGTTGTGCTACTGGCAGCCAAACTGGTGCTGAGAATGCTCATGAAAATTATTACATTTTCAAGTGATGAATACACAACCTGACGCCAAAATTCTGTAATCACACCTGTTGAGTCGTAGCCACCAACATTTCAACAATTACAGTTAAATAAACTTTTTCCTTCCAAATGAATGCCGAGCCAGTTTGAAGCCTTCTTGGATATGCATGGGTAAAGCACTCTAAGAGTGTCTTATTACAGCAGATTGGCATAATGAGTTTGAAAATGATTCAAGCAAACCCGAAAGCCGCCGAGTCTGGCTCACTTCAGCAAAGCACCACTCTGTCTAAGAGCCAGTAGTGTGGGCAGACACAGAACACACACCCACAGATAGTCTCCTCTTCAACAAGCCTCAGCTGTTACTGTCTGTCTAATGGGGTCTCTCATCTCCTCAGTGAACAAATAGCTGCCATTATCTCAGTCAGGTACAGAGATATAATACTCCACCACAGACCCTTTTGAGCCGTGAATCTGTGTGAGACTGAGACCTAAATTACACATTTACACATTCAGATTCACTTAACAAGAGACAAAATGGGTTGGGGAAAAAATCTACCTTTTTAAACACAGAAAATGGCATCACCTCTTTTAGCGCTCCATCTCGCATATGCTTCAGTGTCCGCAGGACACTTCTTTATGGGTCGCATTAAGATATTCATTTGTTACAACTGCACCTGGCTTGCAAAAAATTAAACTGCAACACCTTGAGGTAGTTGCTTAGCAATGTGGTGGCCTCAGGCTCAAACTGTAAGCATCAGATCAGGCATGGGGGTGGGTGATATAGCAAAAATCATGTATCATGCATGACTGTTTTTACAATATGTATCACAATATTCTAAATATTGGAGCTTGCTCAGTGTATATGTTGTGTAAAGTATCATTTCTATTATCTTTGTATTGTAAAATATTATTTTAAAAAATCAACTATTTATTTATTTGACAAAAGAAAAGTTTCAGAGAATATGTTGGAATGAATTTGGAAAAGCAAATGAGCTGACCAGAACAGGGTCCTAAGTATTTGATCATACTGATCTAAGAAAAAAAACTGTATCATAACCAATTCATATTCATAACTAACTAATAATAATTATAAATATAACAATAACTAATAAATATATATTTTTTAAATTTGACTGTAGTTCAGCATCAGACTACAGATGGACACATTAGCTCAGAAAAGGGAGAGTTTTCACTGATTTTTCATTTTATTTATCTTCTCTGGAGTAAATCCTGAAGTGATTTTGTGGTGTGTTTTTAAAGAAAGTCGACAACAACATAGTGTTATCATTTTCCCAAGGTTTCTCAAGCTTTGACATTGTGTATTGTGGGATGCGTTTCTGTTCAGATCGGCTATAAAGAGTTGTTATTTGAGTTACTGTAAACTTTCAGTTTACTGCCCTCTCTCATCAACAATCTTGTATGATAATTCCAAGAATTCAGCAGTTTCTGAAATACTGAAACCAGCCAATTTGGCACCAACAGCCATGCCACGATTAAAGTCACTGAGATTGCAGTTTTATCCCCATTCTGATGCTTGCTGGACATTAACTGAACCTCTTGACCTTCATCTGCATGATGCATGTACACGGAGAGGACACACAGAATGGACCCAGACTGCTCAACCTGGGATTGAGCCCCGGACCTTCTTGCTGTGAGTCAACAGTGCTAGATTGGCCGATTGGATAATTGCATAAATGAGCAGGGGGCCTGGTGTTCCTATTAAAATAGCTCTTTCTCGCTTTGCGTACACACACACAGAGATACAAAGGAGACAACTTAAAAGTAATAAATAAGTAGCAGGTGTGGGCGCTTACCTTTTTTCCGCTCTCAGCTCAGTCTCCTTTGCCAGATCAGCGCCTGATTATGCACCCACTGCCACAATTTAACAAATGAAATGAAGTTTGTCACTAAAAACACTGAAAATCCTTTCTTGGTCCTTTTGTCTGTTAAATAAAGGTTCAAGTGAATTAACAAATTACAGATTTGAGATTTTGTTGCATTTTTAGAAAGTGTCCCAAGTTTTCTGGAAATGGGGTTTGTTCATCTTTACTAACAAAGTGCCACCAAAACAATGGCGGAATTTGTCATAATATCAATATCAGCTTATTGTCCAAGTGTGAGCAGGCAAGCATGGTACTGATTGGAACTGATTGTCCAATGGACCAGCAGAAGTCTTGTTTTGTCCTGCATTTATTTGCTGTGTGTGCCCTGGTGGACAATTTGTACTTCCGATTTTTGGTGTGAAAGCGTTTTGGGTGGCAGTCTGTTTGCTTTGGAGGAAAGAGATGGAAAGTGGTAATCCAACACTAACAAACAGCCACACACTGTGTTGCTCTGGGCTTGTAGTAGCCAGTCCCTCAGTAACACACAGGGCTGGCTAACAGGGATGAAGTGGCCCAATATCTGACATTTCTAATCTAGAGCCCATGCAAGGGCTGCTGCTCATTAGAAATATTATTATACATTATTGGTATTTACCATTTGCTGTGTTTTCAGTTATAGTGACATGTTGGGCAGTGTAAACCAGCAGGGAGTCTTGCTTATAGGAAGCCTAAGATTTAATTTACTCTACTGGGAGAAGTTGTTCAAGGACTGTGGAGCATGGTTAAATATGGTTGTTTGATACCGTTTATGGTGTCTGTAGGCAATATTTACTTATATCATGCATTTGTGTGTGTTTATTTCAATCCCGTCTTTTCATACTCGGTTCTTTATCATGTCAGGTGTAAAGGTCCTGCTAAGAGAGAAACGGACACTATGGACACTTTTGTGGATTCTGCCTGGTACTATTTCAGATACACAGACCCACACAACTCAGAGAGGTGAGGATGAAAGTTTTCTTTGCTTTAGTTTCTTTTCATCCACATTTTTCTCTCACTTTCTTTTGGCCTATTATGACATATCCTAACATTTTAATTAAGAGGGTTAAGTTTAGCATAGAACTAGCAAATACACCACATGTGATTAACTAACCTCAGTGCGAATGGAATGGGGGCATTAAGGACATTACAATAATTTAGATAACTCCACTTTATTCTCAACTTACTGAACATTCCAAATATTTCATAGGGGTGAATGTGTTCATGTCGCGCAGTTCATGTTCTACATTTAATGGATGACTCATGCAAAAGGATGTAAAGCATGCTATGTTAGATGTAAAATGGATTCACAGAAACAAACGCACACACTTTAGTCAACACGGAGCAGCGGTCAGCACAACATTGCGCGTTCATTGTTGAAAGGTTTTTTTAAATGGCAACTCTGTGATTGCTACTCAACGGCTATTTTGCATTAATATTCTTGATCACGGTGCTATGCCCTCTCGGAACACAATTAAAAAATGGGTTGGAAATTTTCATTACAGCGCTCCTGCCTTGAAAACAAAACCACTCGGCAAGCCACATACAGTTTGAGCACCAGAAAATGTTGAGTCTGCATTGTTCAGCTAGGAAACATTCTCTTGTTTTGGGAATTTCCAACATAAAATGGCATTAAAAGGTTATTGTAATGGTTGCATTTTGAAAAAGTTATGATTAATCAAAAATCGTCAGGTCTCTCTGGCTCACCCTCT
>JAOVVH010000054.1:16017818-16028648 GCA_028566435.1 Scorpiodoras heckelii
CCTCTTGGATCTGTGCTGATGTGACAGATGATTCCAACATTCCAACACCCTCAGCTATGTTGGAAATACAACTCTGTATGTGTGTCTGTGTGTGTGTGTGTGTGTGTGTGTGTGTGTGTGTGTGTGTCTGTGTCTGTGTGTGTGTTCATTCGTATCCCAATATTATTATTATTTTTTCTTTTTTTAATGGCTTGCTCCTATTCAGGTGCTAACAGAAAGATCTGCATGTTTTAATCTGGCGCAGGCTTTGACGCCGGATACCCTTCCTGACGCAACCCTCCCATTAACCCGGGTTTGGGAGCAGCATTGCACCCCCGGTGGCTGGGTTCAGCAGTCAATTAAGGGCCTTGTTCAGGGGCCCAACAGTGGCAGCCCCAATGTCCGGGCTTGAACTCCCAACCTTCCCATTGACAACCCTAGCCTACTGGGTTACCACTGACCCATTCATACCCCAATATGCAATTCATATATTTATATATCCATTAATATGTCAAATTATTGGACAAAACAGAAATTAGTAAGAGCTTCCATGTGCCTCGTCATCAGTTCTACAGATCTAGGGTTGATTTTTGTTTATTTTTTCTTATTTTTTGCAAAAAATCAACGTCAAAAAATAAACAAAAATCAAGAGAAAATTTACATGAATCAAGTAAAATTATCTGCCAATATAGTGAGTAAATTTATCTTGTTAAGATTTCATAAAATAAGAAAAAAATATCTAAAAACTAGATTATTTATCTTGCATAAAAATCTATTCAAGTCCTTTCTTCTTGAAATAAAAAAGCAAGATTTATTATACATTTTAAAGATTTTTTGACTTGTTTAGATTTAATTTTTTGCAGTGCACCACACACGCCTTCATTCACTTGTTAGCAGTATGGTGAAGGATGACTCATCTGACTAGATCACGTTTTTTCCACATTTCTGTGGAGAAGTGTCTGTGGTTTTCAGACTACTGAAGATTTAAATCCTACTATAATGTGCCTGTTTATGTAGTTCTGGACAGACTGTTCTTACTGACTGTTTTCGTGAATGTACATCACAGCCTGTATTGACAGTCTCTGTTGTTTTTGATTACACATTGCACAAGCATCACAGTCATTGAAATTGCACTTTTGACCACATTTTCCTGATGCCTTTCCAGTAGATCTAAATGCAGATGTCACCTCTTAGTCAGTGTTCCTACTGAAACCCAACCAGTTGAGCAGGCTTTGAGATTGCCGTCCTTGCAGGAATATTGATCCCTGTTACAAAGTCACTTAGACCTTTTCCTTTTGATATCTTCTTCTAAGATTGAGGTCAAACGGGCCTGCTCATCATTTTTCTACATGCCACATGGTAGTAAGGAGGAAAGGGGAAGAAGAAAAAGAAAAATCTTTATTTATATAGGAAAAATGTTAGTAAAAGAATAATCAGCAAAGTATAGAGCCGTCAATATAAGAAAAGTTTAAATGAAACGTTAGAACTTTTAATGATATATGCTTAAAAATTACAAATTTAAAACTAAATAAAGTATGAAAATACAGGATGGGATAGAGAGGAGTGACTCCTTACAGGGTAATTATTATTTGTTTATATGTGCTGTATACAGACTGCATGCATGTTCTGAGTTGTTTAACACATCTAAATGTAAATATCAGGAAATGAACGTTGAAATTCTGATCGATCGTCTCATATTCATCTTTTGATATCCATCCTAAATGTTTGTGGCAAAGCCAAACATTTTTGTGACAAATTGTGCTAGCCGATCCAATAAATCGGAGAGAACCTTATCTACACAAAACAGACCACACTATGGATGTGGAAAGAATAAATGTAATTTGCTGAATTAGTTACACATAAAAGTGTAAAACTGTGATTGTTGACTGCAGTATTTACCCTCACTGGTGTGAAATCCCTTGGCTGCTTCTGTGATTAATGTCCTCCTTACCTGGTATGTGACTTCTGGTAAAAGTCCTTGGGGATGTCATTTATTTTTAATAGATTTAATGGTGCTTCAAGGGATGTTCAAAGTTCGGGAGTTTTGTGATTACTAGTGCTGTCACGCGCTAAAATTTTTTAATCGCGTTGATCGCGTGATTAATTTTTTTAATCTCAGTTTTAACGCACATTTTGATTTGTGTTGTACATGCAGGTCATCATCATAGGACCATTGAAAATGCTGTTGCCATTTATCGCTGGTCTATTTTAAGTGAAACGACTGTTGAATGTTGCCTCATTATTCACTTGACTTTATTTGATAAAAGTGAAATATTAAAGATGATTGACGTCTTTTCTTTTCTTTTTTTTTACCTTTTTGTCTTTTGATCATCCGATATACTGATTATAGTTGGAGTTTAATTAAAGGCACCGATTCGCCAATTTAAATTAGAGTAATGTTGTAACCGAAGAGTAAGTTTACGTTCCAACCACAACCAAAATGTATATTAATAAGTTAAAATACATCACCCACAGTTCATAGACATTTCATCACATTTATTTCCAAAGTGCCTACAGCATAGAAAATAAGGCTGAAGAGTATTGTTTATCATGCTAAATACAGCCGAGTGCTGATGGCGCGATCCGGAGGCGGTCCACTGTTGGTGACGTTGCAGGGCGTTTCAGATAGAGCCATTTTAGTGTCAGAGTTCCCTATGAAGAGCCCTTGGGATTCTGTACCCTGTGCAGTGTGTAGGAAGCAGGGATACAGATTAAGGACACTGGCTATTGAAATGTAGCCTAAAACAAGTAATGTAACTCTTAATTTCGGAATGTTTGTGTTCACACTGATGGCGCCGTTGGTTTACGTACTTTAACTAATTTGTAATCTGCGTTAAAATTTTTAGTGGCATAAATTTTTTTAATCGCGATTAATTCTTTAATGCATTTAAGTTAATTTGACAGCACTAGTTATTACCAAACCCTAATTGATACTTTTCCAGAACAATGTTATTCACTTTTCTAATAGTTCTTTGGTCTTCATCATACTATTTGTTTAGGTATGTTCTCTAACAATTTTTTTTTTCAGGAGCAGGCGTGTTTATATTGAGAACACATGACACTTTAAGTGTGCACAGATGAACTCCACTGAAGAATTTATCATAGCAACTGATTGTATGAGAACTACTTTAGGGGCTCCACAACAACAGGTTGAATACATTTATGTTTTTATTTCAAAAATAATTTTGCAAGCTTTATGGATTTCCTCCAACTTCAGTTAAAATTTATGAAACAATGTGTGGAAACGTTCGCTGGTTCATAAGTTCATTCTTGTGCGATTGTGTGTATATGTGTGCCCAACGTTAGTATTATGTAGAACTCAAGGAGTCAGCCCTGATAAACCATTACACAAAAAGCAGAAATGTGTAGAAAGTTTGGCAAAGAGACAACCTGCTCAAGAGTTATGAGCTGTGGAAAACACCGGAAGAAACAGGGGAAACAACTGTCCAGCACATCCAGCTATTGTCATACATGTACATTGGACAGAAGGCCTGAGCTTCTCTGCCTCTGCATGGACACATCCCCATTCTTTAGCTGATAACCACAGGGAATACTTGTAACAGGGCAACAGGAAGTGTGTGGGGTGGTGGTAGTGATGTGCATGTATCTCGATGTTTACAAATGTTATGGGATCGTGTAATCAAACTCAGAAAGACAAGATGTGTCGTGAGAGCATCATTTCTCATTATTGCATTTAAAATGAAGTTACATGTGAGCACCATTTCCCCCTTAACATATAGTCTGATACAAACACACTAGGACAAAGTTTAACGGAAACACATATCCTTCCTGGAGGAATGGTGTGGGTCGTAGAGAGACTGCTAATTTTACCATGTCCCAGGAGGGAGGGTCTTGCCAACTGACCCCTGTGTTTCTCAGTGCTAATTCAATCACATGCTTCATACATGAGAACTACATGCTCTCACTCATCTTCTATCAGTACTGTCTTACAAACCCATTCTGCAGCAGTGGAAATATTTTTTACACCGTCTTTCTCATCAGCATGGAACAAAATAAACAGCAACAATAACCTTTAATAACCCATAATGCATTTGTATTTTTTTCAACAAAGTTTGGGTTAGAGAGAGTGTCGACTGTACTATAAATACAATGTAAATAAAATATAATTCTAAGTATATTTTCTTATTATCAGGAGAAGTAGTATTAGTTTTACATTTACATTTCTATCATTTAGCAGACACTTTTATTCAGAGTGACTTTTATCTCATTTATACAATTCAGGCTTGGGGGCTTTTCCCAAGGGTCCAGTGGCAGATTGGTGGTGCTGGGATTTGAGTTCATGACCTTCTGATCAGTAGTCCAATGTCTTAACCACTGAGCTACACTGCCCCCTGTATTATTATTATTATTATTACTGCCTTTTTATAATAGACTAAATATCTCTCTCTCTCTCTCTCTCTCTCTCTCTCTCTTTGTCAGGTTTGTCTCATATGAGAAACCCTCTAACCCCTGAACTGTTCGGTAGTGGAGATGTACTCCAGCAGCGCTGGCCCACGGTGGACCCGGAGTACCTGCAGACTCCTGACACAGTCGAGGTGTCTGTACGGGTAAGATACACAACCCAATTTGCCTCACACTTCCAAAGTCTGTAACGTTTCTGCACTGCAGAATTCGTATCAACTGTAAGTTATTAACTACACTTATTAACTACGAGCATGTTAGTTTATGGTAACAGATCTTATTATAAAGGGAATTCCTCTTTATCAAGTCTCCTCTGCTGTTGTGTAATATATGTTAAGCAGAAGTGACAGACGCAACCCCCAGGCTGCTCAGAACGAGTGATCTACTGTCTTCAAAAGCCTACTGAATCTTTCTGTGTTAACTTAGGAACATGAGTGTGTGAGATCCTCTAGAGAGTCTGCTGGAATGCAGGAAGTGAAACTGCTATATCTCCTCTAACAAGAGCAGTGTGTCTTCTTATAGTATGTCTGTAATTAATCTGGGTGGGAGGGTGGGCAGAAGGGCCTGGCCTTTGATTCCCTTTGATGGTTGAACAGTAGCAAGAGCTTATTTTGAATGCGCCCGAGACTGATGTATTTACTCCTTTACCACAAGTTAAAACTAGAAGTCACATGTCTCTGTGTGCATACATGAAATTGGACTGTGGAGGCTAAGTCAGTGAGTCAGATATCAGAAGTCCACTATAACTAACTGTTATTGATTGACAGGTGAGTAAACATGCCTCATTTTCCTGATGGGTTGCATGTTGGTGCTCCACATTTTCCACAGAGACTGGAAAATTCTTTCTTGATGCTGGATCTTTTTTTCACAGAGTATATTTCAATGAAAGGTTGGATTTTTCTTGATTTTTCAGTGCAAAATTAAGCTAATTCACCAATAATATGCGAATAATATGGATAATTGTAGAGAGGACTGTGTACATAGGGTCGGGCTGCCCATTGCCCTCAAAACAGCTTCAATTCTTCATGGTGTGGATTTCACAAGATGCTGGGAACATTCATTTGAGATTTTTGTCCTGCAGATTTTTTTCAGGTGCACTTTCATGTGAATGTCCTGTCCTACCACACCCCAAAAGTGTTTTGTTGGATTCACATCCGGTGACTTAGTTACTGCAGTCTTTCTGTCAGATTTTTGTCTCCTCAAAAAGACACACTGACACACTTGTGTGTGAAGATCAGCAGTATTCATATCAGCCAATCTGACAACAACAATCATGCCATGGTCAAAATCACTGAGATGACATTTTTCCCCATTCTGATGGTTGATTTGAACACCCAAAGCTACTGGCCCGTGTCTGCATGATTTTATGAATTGCACTGCTGCCACGTTTGGCTGATTAGATAGTTGCATGAATTGAGTAGTTGTTTCTAATAAACTTGCTTGTGTGTATCATGTCCATATAACTTTAAATGTTGTTGTAATAATAATAATAATAATAATAATAATAATACAATGGTGAGTCAAAAATTGTCCGCACTCTATTGTCCGCATTTTTCAACATAATCTTGCATTTCAATACACTTTGTCTATCTGTTAACAAGCTTTCATATTCCCTCATTAAAACATGTTTTAGGCTGAGCTGCGGGCCACGAATGTGCCGCTGTCTTCACCTCTTCATCAGACGTGTATCTTCGTCCTCGTAGGGCTTCTTTCAGGGGATCAAACAGGCGATAGTCCAACGGGGCACGATCAGGACTACAGGGAGGATGCTTTAACACCTCAAAACGAAGTTTTTGGACAGTGTCGACAGTATGGGTAGCGGTGTGCAGACGTGCATTGACATGCAACAGCACAACGCCCTTGGAGAGCAGTCCTCTGCGTTTTGTCCGAATTCTACGCTTCAGCTCTTCAGTGAGCATCTCACTGTAACAAGTGCTGTTGATTGTTGAACCTTTTTCCTGATAATGTTACAGTACTGGCCCTTGCGTATCCCAGAAAACTGTAAGCGTCAATTTTCCAGCTGGTTGGTTGGCGATTGAGGAGTTTCCATTCCATACTTTGCCGTTTACTCTCAGGCTTGTAGTCATAACCGGAGTGCGGATCATTTTTGACTCACAGTCGTCATGATGATGATGATGATGATAACAACAACAACAATAATAATAATAACAGTAACTATAAGTTAAACTTGTATAGCTCCTTTCACAAACCCAATGTCGCTTTACAAACACACAAAGTTTGAAGTTGTGTTTTAAAAGAAGACAGACAGGACTATGAACAAATGGAAAAAGGCAAGGAAGTCCAGAGTGTTGTGCCAGCAACACTATAGGACCTGCCGCCCATGGTGGCTAGCCGGGAACCTAGGGTTCCACGATAAATGGATATTCATGGTGGGATGTGGATCAGTTAACTTTATTCAGTGAACCTGTGTTAGATCTTAGATTTAGACATCATTACTGCACACAGAAGTTAGCAAATACGTGATTTTCTCTCCACAATTTTCTTCTGCATGGAGCCACCCTGAATGATTGAAATATTGACTTAACAGACAGCAAGGATAACAAATATTGAGAGAGCACCTGTCTTTCATCTTCACACATATCAGTGCTCTTTCTATCTGCCTGTCGTTCTCACTCACTTACACACAGACCCGTACTCTTGTTCTTTCTCTCTCTCTCTCTCTCTCTCTCTCTCTCTCTGATTGTGTCTCACTTCCTGTCACCCTTTCTGCCACACACTCTGTGTCTCTCTCTCTCTCTCTCTCTTTCTTTCTCTCTCACTCCATATTTATATGAGATGGTCCTGCATTAAATTAAAAATACTGCAGTATGCACACCCAAAAGTTGTGTATCCAGAACTCTAGTTTATTAAAAGCCTACTGTAGATTCTCACACTATGTTTTCCCATGCTGTGTGTGTGAGTGTAATGTCCTCCACCTCCTGGCTCTGCCCTGTTGGAACTTACTGGTGAGGTGAGCTGGCTTTGTGGGCTTATGGGTGTGCATACTGCAGTATTTTGGGAATCCCCTGCCTAGTTGCAGAAGTGAAAGAAGTTCATGCCATCTAATGACAGGACTGGGTTTCTGGCGACTTCTGTGGCTGAATCGTACCCCCACACATACTCAGGAAAATTACCTCAAAACTCAAACGTTCTCACGGCATCTTGGCAGATGCAGGGACCATTTAAGGAACAGAAGCTGATTGTTTGCTTATTCCCATTCAACGTAAGGGGGATTTTACTGAAAATGTTTTTAAGGACTTTAGATTTGCATGAATCTAAAGAAATTTAAAGTGGCATTTTGAGATCTTGAAATATTTTATTTTTAAAACATTATTTATAAAAGCGAAATGATGAGTGTCCAATCCCTGTGGATTACATATATCTGAAAATCACAGTCTCATGAAAAAAAGTAAATTAGTAAATTTATTATTAAAAAAAGTCTACAGTTGGGTCCATTATTAGTTGGAGAGTGACAAGATTTTTGTATTTTTGTCTCTATACACAACCAGAATGGATTTGAATTGAAGCAGTCAAGATTTAGTTGAAATGTAGACTTTCAGCTTTAAATATCCTTCTATTTATAATGGTTAGTAATTATACAGTATAATAATGGTTGTATACAAATCCTTATATTTATAATGGTTAGTGGAGGGACTATGTAACAATGGCTGTAATTCCTAAACAATTCGTGCAATATTTTTTGTTAAACCCCTTGAATTATGACCAAAGATTTGTTTATTTTAATTAATATCACTGTGCCTTGCTTCGTAAGCACTTAAGCACTTTCTATTGTTTCTTCAAATTGTTAATGTCAGGGCTTTCTTTTTTTTCTTCCTCAGATTAACAATAAGGCATGTGGGAGTGTTACTGTGCCTCGCCAGGTAGCTCAGGATGCTGCGAAGGTGCGAGAGCTGGTACTGGGCAGTCCGTTGGGCATGAAGCTCCTTGCTGACCGTGTAATTAAAAAAGCCATCCTCTCTCCCAGGACTGCTCTCATCAACTTCTTGGTAGAAGAATGATCGGAGAGCGATTTTCGATTCACCGATTCACAGTGAGGAGACGAGGTCTTTGTACTCTGCCAGAAGAGTGGATAAAGTATGATGCAGCTGTCTGTTTTTAAATTAAAGATAATGTATAAAGACTACTTTTTACAGATTATCCTCTTGGCCTGATATTTTTTTCTGTTGCATAAAAAAGTCAAGTTGTCATTGCCTGTCAGGTTGATATAGCTATTAAATTTCCAGAAATTGCCCCCCTCCCTTTTGTCTCCTTTATTTTCACCTTTAACTGTAACCCCAAGCTTTTGGGCAGCCATTTTCCAGGATATAGTTACACGTGCCACCTAATGATGAAGCACGTCTAATGGAACTGCTAATCCCTAACAGATACCCAACCTTCCCACCATCCCATCCTTTCCCAATAAAGGAGAAATGAAGAGATGGGGAGGCTGCTGTGCTCTTAGAATCCTGCTAGCTCTTGTGACTAAAGCCAATGACAACTGACCTCTAGGTGACTCATTCTGTCCCCTTTGGATCAGTGAGTTATATTTAGTAAGTGCAGACTTGTTCTATTCCCTTATGGTCCTTCAAAGAGATGGATACTAATCTTTTTGAGACAGCTCCCCAGACGGAAAGGAAATAACTGCTGATTCAAGTTGTTTTTGTACTGTGGCATGAAGACCCCCAAGATCACATTCAAAAACGCCTTTGCAACAAAATTTGTATCTGAATTTGTGTGTTAAATTGCTTGAAATCCATAATGATTTTTTTTTATTATATGAGTTGCTATTTGAATATTTGATTTGGCAGATAATGTTGGCTAACAGGTCAACCGGGTTCTTGTTTGTGTACTTTCCGAAAGTCTATCAGCAGTTCTTTTTGGAGAAAGCACAGTCATCACATTGCAGCAACAATTTAACTTTGTATCCCTGTCTTCCCCTTCCTGTTGGCTCCAGTGGGCTTTACCACCATGCTGAATAGGAAACGGTGGTCTCTTTTGAGTTTCCTAACTTGTTGTACAGAATCTGAGAGTGATTTACTTGGCCTTTGAGCAACAAAAGAAGAACAAAATCTGAGTAGACATAAAGCCCCTCTTTCATGCTGCAAGAGGAGCTAGGCCTCCTGGGTATTGGAGTCCAGGGGGTGCTTCTAAATCAGACAGTAGTTCTATTGTTTAGTTTCACTCCTTAACACAGCAAGATGTCATGCTGAAACCGCACAGTACTTATTCTGACAATCAGATCTACATGCTCTGAAAACTTTTCCTCCCCCTGTGTGCTATGGAAATATGTGGACATCACAGTGACTCTCTGATACTACTAAATAATATAAATAAACTGAATGAACTAAACAGGCACATTTCCATTCCTCATATCTGCTGACTCTTGCCTTTGAATACTATTATAAGACAGGAACTATGAAATGACAGTGACCAAATTACTTATTATATCCTCTTCTAAGATCTTAATATATTTTTGTTCCTCTTTGTTGAATATCCCTTTCATTTCTGCAAAGGAAGCATTTTTATTGCCCTTTTCACCTTTTGCTGGTGTTCCCATAATCTCAAGGTCCTATTTTAGGACCCATTAAACTGCTGTTTCTGGATCAGTCTGTCTATCTGTGAATCAATTTTCGGTATCTGTTTCTGTGTTAAGGATTTAATTCAGCTAACAGTTCGGGTGGCCATATATTTTTCGATTGCTTGTTTGTCCGTTTTCTTATGCAAATAGTAGCAAAATATTAATTTTGCTAGGAATTAATTCCCAGGCCGGCCCTGTAGTATCGCCTGTGTGGTGATTTGATTGGAACCACATGCATCCCACGGTCAACACTGCACAAATTACATAAAGAAATGCATTTCATGGTTTTAAGCTTAAATATTTGTCTTTAAAACAATTACATCATTATTAGAATCACTGTTATGCCATGTTTTTATTTACATTCTCTTCAAATTTATCCTCTACCCATTTGCTAAAGGTGTATACACAAAGAAAATGATTTAATTTAGGAACTAATTAGGGATTTGGTTAAAGAACTAATTAATGTGATCTTTGAGTTGTAGTAGGGATGTTACAACAGGGAATTATTAATCTGTGCAAAGCGGTGAAATTACGTGACTGGATATTGGGAATGCTGTTACTGTATATCTTTGGGTTTAGACAGTATTTTGACAAGGAACAATTATGCCAATAATTGAACAGGTCACACTATTTTCACAGATCTATTTGGATTCCAATATTATAGAGATATTCATGTGGGGAGAGCAAATTTGAAATACCAACAGCAATATCATATTTGTATTTTTTTATTGACACATACAAATATGTTTAGCAATTTGACTCCAATGCGGCACAGTGGTGTAGTGGTTAGCACTGTCGCCTCACAGCAAGATGATCCGGGTTCGATTCCTGGTCCGGGCCGTTCTGTGTGG
>JAOVVH010000054.1:16078765-16090029 GCA_028566435.1 Scorpiodoras heckelii
GGTGCTACTTTGAAGAATCTAACATCTAAAACATATTTTGGTTTGTTTAACACTTTTAAGTTTACTACATGATTCCTGATGTGTTCCTTCATAGTCTGGATAACTTCAGTATTAATTTACAATGTAGGGAAAAAATAAATAAATAAATACATTGAATGAGAACTTGTGTCCAGACTTTTGACTGGTACTGTATGTCTGTGCCTCATACAGACAAGTGACAATTTAAAGGAAATTTTTAAAATCTCTTTTATGCTTTCGGTCATTTTGCTGGTATGGTGTGGCTCCACTTGTTTCTACAAAGAGTCACTACAAAGTTATACAAAGTTATTCTGACTGATCACTTATCCTGCTGGATGTCACTCAGGATAGAATTAGGATATTTCTATCCAAGCTAATAAAGTCCCTGTTCAGCCATGAGGGCTGAGTGAGTGGTTTGATGAGTATGAAAATGATGTACAGGGTGAGTCAAAAGGCGCAGGACACAGTCTCAGGACTCTTGTGGTCCAAAAGTGATGAACACATGGTGGCCATGTTCTGGACATAGCCTAAAAGATAGGCCCCTTCACCCATTACTTGCTGGGGTATTCAGATATGTCATTTTCCCTTTCATTTATAAATAAAAGTCCTGCGACTTTTGACTCACCCTGTAAATCATATGCTACAGCCTTCACACTCACCACATCTCAACCCAATTATACACTTATATAAGATTTTGGAATCAAAACACCGATTGGGAGAAAGTCTTTTGGAAGTATAGTGTTGATTCTTCCAGTAAAGGTCCAGAGGCTTGTTGAATCTACACCAAGGTGCACTAAAGCTGTTCTGGTGGATCATGGTGGCTTAAGACACTTTATTTTGTGTTTTCCTTTAATTTGTCACTCATGTGTACTGTTTTTAAATGGATGTTCTTTTTATAGGCACTGATTCCAGTGTGTCTTTCAATAGAACTTGACATGGTTTTTGTCTTTAGGTTTGCATACTGACCTTCATCGTTACATGTGCTTCTTTGTGAGGTACAGCTTGGTGGTGAGGTGTTTGTGTGACTCTTTCACTGGATCTAGACTGATGTTGGATTTCAAGCAAATTCAAGAGCTCTGTGAGATCCTCCTCTCTCCCAGTATTACACTGCAATTGCTTGTCTTGCTGGGAAAGTCCCAAGTTTTCATAACTCTTCAGAATCCTCTCTATTGCCCCATAGTTGGACCGGGACTCCAGTGGTCGAGGGTAGGCAGCCAGAGTCGAGGGTTTCCAAGGATTTTCGTGTAAAACTCTGGACCTTGGGTTAGGTATGTCCTGTTTTGTACGTTCAGGCATTTTAGGTTTTGTTTCAGCAGGATGATGAGCTGAAGTGCCAGACTTTATTTTACTGAACTTCTCAGTCTGATGTTTTAGCTGTGATGGACTCAAATCTAAATCTGATTTAATTGGTCTCAAGCTTATATCAAACGGAGGGATGGAAGGTTTTATGTCTGTTGTATTTGATAACAGGTGTGTAAATTTTGAGTCCTCCTGTTTAACTGCTAGATGCTGTGATAGACCAGATGTAACCTTATTTACTTTCACATCCTGTTGCAGAGTGGAAGGGCCAGAACTGGAACCATTTGTTTGTTTCTTTAACTGTGGTGATACCTGAGAAGCAACCTGTTCGTACTTGCTTACGGAATACCATCTTGTAAGGTCTGTTGGCATGTTTGTCATATTGTCCTCAGTGGTGCTATGAAATGTGTAGTGCACATCTGTGGAGCTACTGTCCTCGTCATACTGGAAGCCCATGCCTGCCTGAAAGAGGATGCGGTTGAACTCGGCTGTTTTCCGTTCTAGCATCTCATTTCTCCGTGGCACGGTGGTGTTGATGGAAGCTGAGGTTATGTCTGGAGGTGTTGGGAAGTCAGCAGCCACACCCTTGTGTGTTGAGTCCATGAGATGAAGCTCTTCCTTCAGATTTTGTTTACTGTCTGCATCTATCTGGTTCCGACTGCACTCAGCCTCTGCAGCTATTATATTAATTTCTGAGAGACATTTTTGGATAGGCACAAATGTGGATGACTTGCTGCTGCCAAACCTACTTCCATCACAGGACCACCGGCTCTGGCAGCAGCTGATATTGCACTTGGAATCACGAGGCACTGGGCCTGGAACAATCCCAGAGTCTGTCAGAATCTTTCCCTCGTTCTCTTGTAGCATTGCCTCGAATCTTCGTACAATAGAAGGGCTGTTGCACTTTCTGTGAAGGCAAGGGCTTTGACATGTTTTGCGTGTCAGTGGCTCTGAGGCACTGGGTGGTACATCTGTAACCAAGGGGCTATTAATGTACCAAGAAGTGCTCCTGAATGGAACAGGAGGGACATCTCTTCTCTTCACAGGTAGTTCAGCGTCACTTTCAGTCTTGGTTGAATTCTTTTTAACGTCGTCCCTGTTAATCCTTTTCTGCTTGTCTGCTGAATGAAGATCTTTGCACCACTCATTCACATCTGCGTCTCCTGGTTCCAACACATCTTTCTCACCTATCTCGACATCTCTTGGACACAGCATTGACTCAGTCTGGCTTCTGTGGTAGTAAACAGAAAATTCAGACCACGGACCCATGAGGTATAGGTCTCAAACATTACAAAAGCATGTAGAATTACTGGTCATAATGATCAGGATGATTAGCAATTACCTCTTGACATCAGACTTCTTTCTGATCTCATCCTGGTAGCTGCACAGCTCCTCACTGACCCTAGCTATTTCTTTAAGAGCCTATGACGAATAAAATATATTTAACTGGGTGAGAAAACACAACAACCAATCAGCAAATTTCTTACATATATTCCACCAAATAATATACTTTTTTTTTTTAATTCAAGAAAACTCACAGCATTGAGAGCCACTGTGTTCTTCTTTTTATCATTCTCACAGCAGATGTCCATATTCTGAAACCCTCCGTAGTGGCTGAGAGGATACTTCTGTCCACCGGAGATGGGTTTGTTCACAAGGTACCCATGAAGTATATCTTCTAGCTCTGCTGTGTTAATGGCCTCAAGTTCATTATGCTCATACTTCCCAGAGCTGCTCTGCTTTGACCGCTCACTCTGAATGCTAAAGTGCTGGCCATCGGGTTCATTGCTGTTATGACTGGAGTCAGTGCTGCCGTGCCTGTGCTGTGTGAGAAGCTCAGAGTAACTGCTGTGGGCCTCTGAGGAGTCAGTCAGAGTGCTGGATACAGTGCTGCCAGAATGTGTACTCAGCCTTATGGCAGAGGTTTGTGCACCGCTGTTTGGTCCAAAAGCACCTTTCCCTCGAAAAGCCTTTACTTCATTGTACAGCTGAAATGACATGTGATAAATACACTTGAAGGATTAGCAATACTTCAGGATTGTCACTTCCATAAACAATATCGAGTTACTGTTTTACTATTCAGTTGATCCTTGCTGGCTTTAATTTGTATTTGGTATTTAGGAGGCCAAAAGACTCACATATTTTTATTCAAAGCAGATTGTTCTGCTGGTTTTGTTCCCAACCTAGCTCTTTTATTCCATTGAAATGAATAATATCTACGTTAAAGTGTATTAAATTTAAATGCATTCTTCTGGATCCCCTTGTGGTCCTGTAATGCAGTTATTCCCCCCTTATTATTACCACATACTAAAAGCTCCTGACTGCAACAGGGTTTGTTTACTATGTATGATAAGTATAAGAAATAATGAGATAAACGTTACTAATATCTACAGTTTTTAATGTTTTATGTATCCACATTTCGCCATGTTGGCCTGTTCTCTCTAATGGTTTTGCACTGTGGTATTTAACAGAGCATGTGATTAAGTTTTTAGGGCTCAAATTTATTTGAAAAAAAGCCCTGATGCACAAAATTCTTTTAAATACGTAACCACTTTCACTTTAGGTATCCGGTTTTAAGCTCTGTAATCTAGGAATGTGCTCAAAATCAATAGCAGTACAGCACCCTTTGTTCTTTTTGAAGACCTTTGGGGTGTGGCAGCTTGTTTCCTGGGCTTGGTTTCCATCTGCAAACTCACCTCCTCAATCTTGTGCTGCATGTCCCTGAGCTGACTCTCCCACTCCTTCCTCTCCAAGTCAAAGCGCTCCAAAAGCTCGGATTTCTCCCTCACCCAGTCCCTCTCGCTGTGCTCCAGCCGGCAGCGCAGGTCCATTGCTGCAGTATGGGTGTCTGCCAGCAGCCTCCGCTCTTCCTCTCTGTCCCTCCTTACTGTGTCTCCAGTCCCACTATTCACTCTTCCTTTGGCCTCCAACTGGAGTGAGAGCGAGTGAGAGAGAAAGAGAGAAAGAGAGGGTCAGACAGTTGACGAGTGCCACAGGAAAAATATGGCATGCATAAGGTATTTCCAGGAAAAAGCAAGCAGAGTTTTGAGGGAAAGTGCAGGTTAGGAGGACAGGAGGATATTAGGGTGGGTGCCTGGCATGTTCATAAGATATAATACTGCAAAATCTGTCCTCACACACATCCCATAGGATAGCTAACCTTAAACATTTCAACATATGTGTGTAGGCGCTGAAGAGGATGGTGTCCATGACCCTCTAGTACTTACACAACATGTACTTCCACCTCATAACCTGTTAAATTCATTTCCGCTTAGTTTCGATGGAAGAGCTTGATTATGACTTTACTACCTTAGTGTGCATTTCTTTTTTGCCTTATCACTGACCATTAATGGAAACAATCCATACATTTTTACTTTCAAGACCAGGGGAAAGTAAGTAATTAATGGTGTGAATACCAAGCAGTCCTTTCCATTTCAACACAACACTGCTGTTAAAACCATAACACATTCCATGTGCTATGAAGAAGGACATGCTTAAATTTACAACCAATTCTCTGTCCTTGAGCTGGCAACGGAAATAAATAGTGGCACAGCACCAGGGTGACATGAAAGAATTGTGGTCTGTCCTTGATGTATTTTAAGTCCATCATGAACATTTCTATGATTTGTTAGTAAGCAACACTGATCTTCACTCTGTCCTTATTAAATAAGACTTGTATTAGGAAATGTATTAGGGCAATAGTTTGACATTTCTGGTCATTATAATAATATGTACACCATTCAATGAAAATGCGAGGCTGTAACGTAATAGGTTTTAATTAAATATACATCAGTTAACATTAAAACTGTTGAAAGAGAGTATTCTTTTGAGAGATTACAATATACTTTTGAGTCACCTGTTCTGCAGACATACAGACCTTCATTTAAAGGGTTTTTTTTTCTACAGCTTCTCATTATAAATGGAGAAGGACAAGGAAAGATACAGTGCATAGTTCAATTTTCTACACCTAAACCCAGCTTATCTAAACTGTTACAAATATACATGCATTGAATTTTACAATAATATGGACACAAGGAAAAAGCTGAAACCATACCAAGAACCAGAGACCAACAAAGTTCCAAAACCCAAAATGTTGTTTTCACAAATTGCCTATTTTGACTTCATCAAACAATCAAAGCAATAGAGCACGTCAGAGATTCTGAACTAACACAAATTGAGTTCATTCAAATATTCATAATACCATGGTGATACAGGGTGGTACCTCTTGTAGTATTATATATCTTAGGGGTGGTGTAGCTTCAGTGGTTAAGATGTTGGACTACTGACCAGAAGGTCATGAGTTCAAATCTCACCACAGCTCACCAAGCTGCCACTGCTGGGCCCTTAACCCTCAACTGCTCAGTTGTGTAAATGAGATAAAATGTAAGTCACTCTGGATAATAGCATCTGCCCAATGCCATAAATGTAAATATCTTAAGCATGTGGCTGCAACCATGGCACATGTTTAGAGAGCCTGGTTCTCTGTCGTGGTTTATATATCCGTTTGTCTCCTTCTTAAAATGGAGCATTTTACATTCTGTTCAGGAATCCTGGCTCTCTTTCCCCAACACTTCTTTCACCTAAAACTCCTGAAAGTTACACAATAACCTTTTTTTTAACATACTGGTCTAAGGTATTTAAGGCCTCATTAAACAAATGGCTTTTTAATAAACAGTAATTTGACTGTTCTGCTTTTCAGCAGCTCCATTCTTCTTGACAAAAACAACACTGCAGATCATCGATACACAGTACTGCTAATTATGTTGTTTTTTACGCATTTTTCATTTGGACCTCTTTGTTTCTTGCAGTTGCCAGGTAAACACAAGTTCAAGGATCCACCACGTAACCAAAAACACAAACACTGCCTAAAATAGGACAGTGTTTCGTAACAGCAAATCCAGATTCGAACAAGGCCGGTGTAAACAACGAACCACAGGATCAGTTTAAAAAATACGGACATAGCTGTTAACTGCGTCCATTGCCTTAGGTGGATTGGCTCTGAGTATTTACAAACCAGCAGCATGTGAAACAGCAGTGCACTGGTGATTTTCTATCATGTGACCAGCCTCGAAGGAAATAGCCGGCTGCTTTAAAGTTCAGTTTAAAATATGATTATTGCTGTGGTTGTGTGACTGAAGCTCTGTCTCTGGGTAAGAGTGTCACAGAGGCAGTCCTCTATAAATAGGCAGCTAGACCAATGCTTTAGCATCTCACATTCCTAAGGGTGGGGCTGCAGAGACACACAGAGTTCACCAACCTCCATTTTAAAAATATGCTAGGAAATATACTGGCAAAGACATAACCACGGATGCCTGGTAAACCTGGGGCGTCCTCAGTAGCCACAGTCTAAGCTGTGGTAGGATGTGGGAGATGGTGAAAACAGCGTTTATACTTTCACTTGACTCCTCCCTGAAATCTATTCTCAGTGCCAGTTAATACTTTTGTCTGGTATTTGCAACCAAATTGCTGGGGGGTTTTTTTTTAGGGAAAGCAAGTGCAGCAGTAGTATTGTGAGTGAAATGATTGACTGGTGAAATGCTAAACACTGGTAAAAAAAAAAAAAAAAAAAAGGGCACGGCTTAATTTTTTTACATAGCTTTGTTTAATGGCCCCAGAAACCTAAGTATGTGATGGCATTTAATTAGCGTAATGTCACTTAGGTGGGAATCTGAATGGGCAATTTGAAGAACTGAATGTACTGTACCATCGTTTCTTCCATTTTTATATAAATGGGGTAAATTCTTATAATATTTTTTGGGTCCATACTCTTGGGTACAACCTCAATTCTACCCAACTGCCTAAACTAAGTAGAAGTTTGGACAGAGGTATGTCAATCAAGCTATGAAATTCAAGACAGATCTGAACAGTTCTTATAGTTGTCACGTCTCAGCAAATTTTTGAGCAGTGTTTAATCGTATTTACTTTTTCCCCTTCATTTACACTTTGGTTGTGGCATATAATACTCAGATTATTGCACCATTAGATTCGGTATCACACTAACATCTGGTATATTTTATTCCCCCAAATGACAAAGCTAAGCTTTTAGACAAGCTTTTAAAGAATACTGGCTTGGCTGCAAGTTTGAGAAACTGTTTCGGATCAACATTCAAGCTCTGTATGACTACCCAGACTAATATGTATCTAATATGCCAGGATATCCTAGCTGAGGTGCATCCACCCCTCCAGAATTCCACAGCACTTCTCCTCTCCATCTCCTCTGCCCTGAAGAGTACACCGTACTACTGTATTAGGAGCGCATAGCAATGACTCACAGGGATAATGCATAAACCACCAGAGGGGATTATAAATGCTCTACTCCAGATGATAAATACACTAGGCAGTCTGGACTGTGTCTTTATAAGGGTGTCAGGGAAAAAGGGAGTCCTGTGAGAAAGGGACAAGTCAATAATGGATGATGTTTTAATACACAAAACTTCACAGACAAAGAGACAGTGCATTCATTTAAACAGCACCACTGGCTTCACCACTCATCTTGTAAAAATCCAGGCTATGCAACAAATGGCTTTTCCAAATGTGGGAGCACACCTCTCTGTTTCTTGCATTCAAAAAGTCATTTTGTCTGCTTATTGTGAGTGCATTTGGTCCATTAGACAACAAGATAAGCACTCGAACAGTTTCGCTGGTTTTTGAGTCTGTAAAGTTTTGCCAGATTTTTTTGTTTTTAATCCGATTTTCTTTCACAAATAACAATCCCTATCATTCATTTGTGATCCTAATGCGTAACGTTTCTTCAGTCTTCGTTCCCCTCTAGTGTGTGCCATATAATGACCCCTGGCTGTACGATCCTCTAAGACTGCCCAGTGTGTGCACTACCCGGATATTAAATATAATTGCTCATAAATCCCAGGATAAAAAGAAAACGCGTGCTGGGATCTCTTTCAACCATGAGCTGCTCTCAAATAATAAACTATAATCTACTGTTGACATGCTGGTGGCTCTTGGCTGAGTGTGTGTTCAGGCCAAATTGCTGACTGAGGGTTTTAATGTGCGGGTAAACACTGTCACCTGCAATCACCTGCAATCAGGCAAGAAGCTGGTCAGAGACCTTCACTAAAGCGCAGACTCCTGGAGCTGCACGTACCTGCGCAATTCTGCATTTCAGCTCTGCCTTTTCCAGCTCCCATGCACACTGGTCCTTGGTGTACTGCAGCTGGAGTTGGCTGCGTTTACTCTCTTCGCTTTTCACTTCACACTGAACCTCCTCCAACGACGTCTTCAGATCCAACAATATCCGTTTGTTCTCTCCGCCCTGCAACAACAACAAAAAAAAAAAAAATACGCAAACCAAAAATGACAACACAAAGTCAAGAATTTGATTCTGCACGCGTTTTTTGCGACTAATTCGTGCATTACTTGGACGTCTGCCACTTCTCTCAAAAGCATTTCCTTCTCTTTCATCCAGGCGTCTTTCTCCTGGACGTGACGCTTCCTGAGCTCCTCGAACCTCTTTCTGAGACGTAAATGTTGGCCCTGCAGATCTACGGATGAACGCTCGGGAAAATGCCCTACCGCGGCCGTAGAGGTCAGTCCACGGAGTGGGCTCCGACTGCGTTTCCTGTCCCCTTCCCACTCCAGCCTGGAGCAAGGTACAAATTCCCAACCGTGCGCCTTACACACGTAGCCTCCGCCTGCGCCACTGTAAAACACCGGGCCGGTACCGAGCGCATTCCACATGTCTCTCAAGCGCTTCCAGCATGCAGACAAGATCACACCGAGGATCTGAACGGGACGCCGCTGCGCTCCTCATGTGCCTCGGACCCGGGCATGTTTTTCTGCGCGCGCGCGCCGGGTTTGAGCATTTGCTCTTTCCATGTCAGTAAAGGAGCGACAGGGTCAGTCCGCCTGTCATCCTCCACTGACACACCCACCCACCCACACACACACACACACACACACACACAGCCTTTTACTACGCCAGCGCTCAGCCAGCGCGCATTTCACACACTCCTTACTTAGCCCACATTCTGGTGTTCATTTTCACCCCCGGCTCCTTCTAACATGCCGATCAGAAGAAGCACAAGTACTCTGACGTAACAGTGCGGTGTTTATATTTACACCCTGTCGCTACCCGGATCACCTCCCTGACCACAAGATATTACACGTAACATTGAGTGCCATTTTGGAAATAAATCACCGAAATCCAGAAATTGCATGCCACTTTGTTTCCTTTCTAACCAGAGCAGCAAACAAACACAACTCCGTCCGTCTGTTCACTGCTCCGCATCTTAGTGACGCAGCAGCAGCTTTAATCCGATCCACATGATCACAGCGAAAACAAAGCGTGAACATGTCTTACCTTGGAGCAGTCTGCACTCGCTTAATAGTCTGCAGTCCCGGATGAATGATTATAACACATGCATGCGTGGAAAGCTTATTTTCCGCTGTGAATAGCTGGCGAGTTTGGTGCGCATCTCTTTCCCACACAGCTGGTAATAACGGCCCGTATGACGCCAGTTTCCAGAGGGAGTCTCGAAGCACACACTCCTCCTTCACACAACACACTGCCATTCTCACTTACTATATACGCTGGATCTAGCAACGCTGCCAGAAACTTTTGTAGAAGCTTTTACTTAATACTATATACACTCCCTTACACAGCCTTTATGAAAATAAGCAGCAGGGGAAAAAACTGGTATTGTAGCCCTAAACACAATAGGCTATATCCTATGGCACCATTTCATTTAAACATCCCTATAGTGTTTTTCCAAACATATTTTTTTTGTGCATTTCTTTCTGCAAAACACTGCAAAGCTTCACCTGGTTTGCATGCAGAACATTTTTTAAATTTTCCTGTAAAATCTTCGATTTGCGCGTGCGGACTGTCCTTTCTTTTTAATCCCAGCTCACAAGTTTTCAACAGGATGCGATTTGGATCTAATTTTAAAGTGATCGTTTTTTTATTTTCTAAGGATAGTGTTCCTGCCAGAGGGAACCATATCTTGGGTTAACATGATCGAGAACCTAACAGCTTCCGATGCCATCGATCTCCATAAAAGTTCTTGGACCACCAGCCACAAAACAGACACACAGCATCAATAATCTTACAGTGGGTTTGGATGCCTTTCCTTATATGCAATCCCCTTTTCTTTGCCAACCCTGCAGATGGTGTGCAAGGCCAAAATGTCAGATTTTCATCTTATCTAACCACGACACTCATTTGTAATAGGAGTTTTGACTGCTGCAGTTTGTGGGCTGCTCTCAGGAACTGTGTTTGTGCTCCCCACCAAACCAGCTTGTTGTTGTGAAGGTGGTCGATTTTGATTTTTGAAGCTAGACAACCTCAAGCATCAAGTAAACTGTGCAATTTTCTTTGTCTCCACATCCTTCTCTCTGTGGTCATGGATTGTTTGCAAGCTTTCAAGGATCATATGTTATAAGTTCTTATAAGCCCATAATACACTAATGTGCTGTGTAATTACTGCATTTCTTCACATCTGCAAGACAAGCATTTACGTTGGCAGGTCTTTGGTTTATCACATGGTGATGGATGACAAGAAATTTCACATATAGGACCTACAGCCTTTATTATTTCCCCAACAAAATTGGTCATGGGCAACAGTAGTCCCTGGACACTTAAACAATTTTAAAGCACAACATAGCGCATTTAACTTTTTTTTTCAAGGATAAAATTGCTTGTAGTTATCTGATGTATTCTTTAGTGATATACTGTTGTTTGAAACAAAACAGTATTAACAGAATTAAGTGGTATTTAAAAGGGCAATATAGTTGCCCTGCTGTTATTTTTAGCAATAGCACAATAGCAATAGCACAAGCCTAATATAAGCACAGGGATTATACCAGCAAGCTCAATTAATACACTTCTCATCTAAGTATAATAATACGTTTATTCATTCATTCATCTTCTTAACTGCTTATTCCTGTCCCCAGGGTCATGGGAGAGCCGGTGCCTAGCCGGCGGCATAGGG
>JAOVVH010000054.1:16168769-16192554 GCA_028566435.1 Scorpiodoras heckelii
TTTATAAAGTCAAAATATACAACATGCATTCAAATAAATGTGTGAGAGACTCATTCACAATAGGTATGCTTTAATGTATATATTTTTTTTTTTACCTTTATTTCTTTTCTATTCAGAATGTCAAACAAAGACCATGTACAAAACAAAATACAATATACACCAATATACATATCTATATACACTACTCTTATAAATACATCCATACTTATTTTACACAAGTTCCTTTCCAGATACTTATTGACATTGCCATATAGCTAAATGAATAAAACCTCATTACCTGTAGGTTAAATATTTGATTCCACGTCTACCACCTCCCCAATTGCAGTTAAATATCTACCCCAGTTTTGACTAAATTTGCCTATTTTTTCAAACAGTCTGAAAGATGACATCTCATAAGCCACCACTTTTTCCAAATCAGACTGCCATTATTGAGTGGGTGGAACACCTGACAGTTTTCATTTTCGTAGTATGAATTGTCTGCCAATCATTATACATATAAGATTTTAGTCGGCCGTGAGCTGCGAGCAGTGGGCGAGGACCATGAGATCCCCCAGAATATAAGGTGCTGGGCATAATGGGAACTGTGTCATAGAAATCACTAATAAATAATTCTGAATCATCAACCAAAATTCTTGAATTTTGGGGCAAGCCCAGAGAACATGAATCAGTGTAACCTCATCCTCTTGGCATTTCCAGCATTTTGCTGACTGTTTTAATCCAAGATTTTTTTTACTCATGGAGAATGGATGTAGGATTTTAAATAGCGTAAGTCTGACTCAAATCCCTTGAGTGCCTTTTCAGATCTCTGCATATTTTCCCCCAATGTTCCTCACAAATTTCAATATTTAAATCTCTTGCCCAAACAGTATTGAGAGCTCCCATGGCCCTGCTCCCCAATAAATTCAATAACAGTGGTTAGTATCTGGATGCCTCATGGCCTTTACCGTAGATATCCAAACCTGAGCCAACCATTTTTTAAGTTGTGGAGTAGCATAATTTGGACAAAAAGCCACAGTTGGAGTGTCTCCAGAGCTGTGTTCTAGGTAACCCAAATCGTTGGACCAGTTATTCAAATGACTTGAAACTTCCTTGATCATAGACATCTGCTGTAATCTTTTGCTCCACCCAGTCCTTCCACAAAAAAGAATGTTTATCAATGCACGTTTCAGGTTTCACGTAAGCTGGAGGATAAATTTATATAGGGATTATTATTAACTATCAGACCCACCTTTTTCCACACCCTTTGCATGTTTACAGTAGTAGGTTTCAAATTACCCTGTTGTGATCTTTTAAGAGAGAGACAATGAAGAAGAGGAAGTGGGGCCACCACTGTGGGCTAAATGCCATAGACTGAAAGAGTAATAATAAAACTAGCAGATTGATATAGTTTTCTAAAATGCTTAAAGCGTCTTTTTACATGGAATGTATAGTGGCAAAGTATGCAACAAGTAACAGGCTTTTGGATTACTAACCATTTTAAGAATGGTTACCTTACCCCATATGGACAAATTCAAGCATAAGCACCTACCAATATCAAATTGAATTTTTTTGCAAAAGAGGATAAAATATTTCCTTTACTATCTTTGATAAACATATTTATCAGAAAAAGTTTTTGCAAGTAATGTATCCCCTGTTTGGGCCATTTAAAATCTCCTGCTTGAAAAAGTGAAACCAGACAGTAATTTCTTAATGAAAGGGCCTTTGGTTTTGCCCAGTTTATCTTGATAAGTGAATCCTGAAGGTTGCCAAATATATCACTGGACCTTGCCCTCTTTAATCAGTCTCTTACACTACTTAAACTGATCCCATTTCAACTGAGTAACTCTTGAAAAAACTGGGGAAACCATCATGTGTTTATCCTCCCAGTATACTTCTCCTTTCTCTCTTCCTGCAAAGCCAAATGTCTGAAATCTGTAATTTATTAATTCGCTTGAACCTTTATTTAACAAACAAAGGGCAAAGTAAAGATTTTCAGTCTTTTCAATGGCAAACTTAATTTGTTTGTTAAATATAAGTTAGTTTAGAAATTGATGCCTGCAACACACTAAAAAAAAAAAGTTGAGACAGAGGCATGTTTACTAGAGATGCACTGATTGCAATTTTCTTGGGCGATTCTGTTTTCCGATTTTTTTAACATATGACTGGCCGATTCTGATTTTGGCTGATTCCAATTTTCTTTCTCTCTTTCTAAGAATTGATGCTGTGATGCTATTTTAAATGTCTTATTAAATTCCCCAGAGGGGACGGGGTAAAAATTTTAATTATTTTGGGGGAATGTTTTGTGATTTGTGTGCACGGTTAACCATTCATTCTCTTGTTTTCTTAATTTGTGTGCACGTGTTCTTAATCCATTCACAGCATACCCATATTGTACTATGCACTGCACATTTTGATGTTTTGTGCATGATTAACAGAAAACGAGAGAGTGAACGGTTAATCGTGCACACAAATTAAGAAATTGTGTCCACGAAAAAAGAAAATGCAAACGAATTGCAAAACATTCCCTCAAAATAATTTTTAGTTTTACCCCTGTCCCCTCTGTGGCTTTGTATTCATTTGCCATGCATGTAGGCTATTACAAACAGCGAGCTTGTCGTCTTCATGGTGACTGGCACAAAATCGGTTGTATGAGACTGAATGGCCCATGACCGGTTATGGCCGATCACACTGAAAACTGTCTGATTCCGGTCACCAGCCGATTGATCAGTGCATCTCTAATGTTTATCACTATGTGACATCACCTTTTCTTTTAATTATACATTTTAATCATTTGGGAATTGAAGATACTAATTGTTGCTGTTTTGCAAGTGGCATTTTGCCCATTCTTGCAGTGTATACTACAGTCTGTATTCACTGTTGTCTGATTCTCCTCTTCATGATAAGCCATACATTTTCAGTAGGAGACAGATCTGGATTGGAGGCAGGCCAGTCAAGCCACACTGTTGTAACTTGTGTAGACAATAAGAGAACTCAGAATGAAATACACATGGCCTACCTTGGAAAAGTTGTTGTCTTGATGGCAGCATATGTCTCTCCAAAATATCAATATAAGCCCCCACATCAGTGGTGACTTTACATATATATATATATATATATATATATATATGCGGATCACCCATGCTTTGGGCACTGATGTACCCCCATGCCATGACAGATGCTGGTTTGCTCTTTTCATTGGTAACAGTCTGGGTGGCCTTTTTCATCTTTGGCACATAAAAACCAGTGTCTGTTTGTCCCAAAAAAAAGCTGAAGCATGGACTTTTCTGACCACAGAACACATTTCCAGTTTTTCAGTCTATCAGAACTGAGAACTCAGAGAACCCAGAGAACTCAGCGGCATTTCTGCACAGAATTTATGGCTTCCTCTCTGCATAATACAATTTCTGGTTGCATTTCTTGATGCAGCAATGGACTGTGTTAAGTGACAAAGATTTTCTAAAGTACTCCTGAGTCCATGTGCCTATGTCCATCACAGTAGCATGACATTTTCTCAAACAGTACCACCTGAGGGCTCGATGGTCACGCACATTCAGCAGTGGTTTCCACCCTTGGCCTTTATGCACCAAGATTTCCTCTGACTCCTTGAATCTTTTCATGATATTATAAACTGTAGATGGTGAAAGACCTAAATTCTTATGAAGTTCTCTCTCATGAAGTTTAGCACCAAGAGGTGAACATACGACCCTACGATCCTTGCTTGAAAAGACTAAGCCTTTGGTCGATGCTCCTTTTATACTCATCTTGATTACCTCATCTGTTACCAGTTAAACTGCTAATCGTGGAACCTTCCAGAGCAGTGTTACTTGTATACCCTATTCAGCATTATTTTGCCTCTGTCCCAATTTATTTTTTAATGTCTTGCAGACTGCACATTCTATCATTTTTTATATTTACAAAATACAGTTGAATATGTCAGTGAAAACAGTGAAAATGTTTTCTTTGTACTTTTATTAGTACAATAAAAGTTCAAGGGATTTAACACATTACAGTTTTTAGTTTTCGTTGTATTTTTATAAAGTGTCCCAACTTTTCTGAAATGGGGTTTGTATGAATCTTTGTTTCAATGTCCGAAATGTTTACTCTCAGTTGCATCAACAATAATGATTACTGACCATCTGTAAGAATAAGTTTAATAATAATAGTGATGCCTCAAGGAGCTCGCAACTAAGCAGCTTTGTCCTCCATTGTGTCAAGTGACTCTCCTGTTAACTTAAATTTTTCCCCTCAAAGCACCTGGTGGTGATCGTTAAACCTCTGTATATACAGTATGTGCGCTATGCACAGTGTTTTTGGTGGCTACAATAGCCCAACACCTTACTAACACACATTTTTACCTTTAATTTGTCATTCTTCTGTATGTGCGCAGTTTCTGCTGTGATCTATTTTGAGTAGCATACAGACTCTGTGTGCATATCTACTGGCATTGCTTATCATAGATTAGTACTGGTGACTGTCTCACAGGGTCTGTGGTCAATTTACGTCATGATGTTGTTCCCAAGTCCTCCCTGCTTGAGAGGCCACTTCTCAGGAGAATAAAATAAAGTCTACAAAACAACCCCCTAATCCCTGTGTCTTACAACTCTTCTCCCATTGCCGCAACAGTAGATATAAAGAACTGCCCACACTGCATATGTTTAGAACTCCCCTGCTGCTAGGATCTTTTTTTTTAAATATCATAGGCGACCAGAATTGTATGTACGCTAGCAAGAGAGGGAAAGAGTGTGTGAGCAGACATCCAAAAAAAACCTCCTCTCTGTATTCATCATCCAGAGTCACTCGGGTCAGACTGTCACTATAGTAAGTAAGTTGGACAGCATTGGTGTCGAGAGACCATAAGTAAATAAGCTGCTGGCTAACAGAACTGGCTGCCGATGCTATAAACCCTGCACTCTTCATAAGACTATGCACACAGACCAGATGCAAATATGGAGTATTGGTCAATGGAGGGAGAAATGCTTCTCATAATGCTCAGCACATGTTTCTATAAACGTATTATCTAAAGCATTGGCCGTTATTGCTCACAACACATTTCACGTGTAATTTCAGTCAAAGTGAGGAGGATGTATGTTTCAGACATCTGCTCTCTAGTGAGATAAAACTTTCCTCAGTGCGAAGACTTTATATATTCATCCCAGTTTTATCTCAGGATGTGGGTTATCTGTTTCTGGCAGGACGTTATTGAAGATGAGGCATAACTGAACAAACTAAGCAATATATTTGCCAGTTGTGTGGCTATGTTGCAATATGATCCTACAGTCAGTTAGTGCTTTAATTAAGCAGATGCTATGTCTCAAATCGTACACACACATACTTGCAGACAATTATAAGTGAGTCACTGATGCAGATTTTGTGCATCTGTCCAAAGCAAACGAATACTGTCCGGTTTTAAAGATTAAAACTAAGCACAAGTTTTTTTTCATTTCAACATTTCAAGATAAAACATTCCAATGAGGAAAAGAAGCATATTTAGTGACAAAAATAGGAGCAAAGTGTTTGGTAGATCTGAATCATGCCTTGTGTACAGTCCAACTATGCAGTTCATGATCCATGGTAATTTTTTTAAACCCAATTTTCTACATCACAGCAGTAGTATTAGAAGACTAAACAAAACTTTGAGCTGGATCTTGACCTGATTCTGTCACTCTAGTGTTGACGGCTACCAAGGTTTGATTTTCTGTCCCACAATATTGTAATTACAGTCCTGGATTCTTTATGTCAAAAGGAATCTCAGGAATGTGTTTGGGTTGCTTTGGGCTTAGATGATCCTGGGGGCTACCACAGATCCCACCAAAGCTGTCAGTCAAGATTAGCCATTAAACTGCTCACATTCCAACATTGACACAAAGGGAAAATGGATAAGGACCCCATCTTGATATTGGAGCTCTTTATTTGTACATTTAAATGTCAAGGTGGGTAGTTGGGTAGGGGTTTGCAAGAACAGTTGGCCACTTCAGTTGGGTCATGATGTCCCAAGATGTCTCCTGGAATGAGGCTCTTACACTTGATAACACAGAGCAGACCATGAAGCAAAAACATAAGAATAGTCAGTTACAGATGTAGCCAAACATTTGCCATGGCAAAATCAACTGATTGACATATGTATCAGAAGAAATCATTGACAGTATATTAGCAGTATGCATTTGTTTATGAAGAGAAATTGTTCAACAAGCAAGAACCGTATCTAGAATGTAGGCATATGTGTGTCAGGGATATAAAGAGAATAAATATACCAGCATGACCTAAGATGGTTCACCACAAGATAGAAGCCTCTGGTGAGCCTCAAGCACAGAAAGGTCAGGTTACAGTTTGCTTTGAAGTCACATGGACCAATGAGATGAAGACAAGCCAGTACCACAGAGCTGGGAAGAGAAAAGTGTGGAGAAAACAAGGAACTGATCATTATCCCAAGCTTACCACCTCATCATCAGGGTGGCATGGACAAAGATAGCAGCCACTGGAACTGTCTTACTTACCTTTATTTATGATGTGACTGCTGTTGGCAGCGGCAGGATGAATTCTTAATTCTGCTGAAGAATCTTAACCGCACAGATTCAGCCAAAACTGACAACTCATGAGAATGTGCTTCACATGCAGCAAGACAGTGATCTGAAGCATACTAGTAAAGATTTTCATTGCCAAAAAACTGAAGTTAATCAACCACTCCACATACTGCAATATGTCTACATCACCGACATAGATAGTTAGAGAAGTCTTGTGATTGCCATGGATTGAAGATGAGAAATGATGGATTTCAACGGATTTCCAAAGTACTAAATATGGCAATTTCTCCATTATGGCCATTTGCTCCATTATTTATTGCCCTCCGAACTGGGGAGCTACTGTATGTATGAATATACACCAATCAGCCATACCATAACACCACCTGCCTAATGTTGTGTAGGCCCCCCCTTGTGCCACCAAAACAGCTGGACTACACAAGACCTTTTAAAGGTGTGCTGCGGTATCTGGCTCCAAGATGTTGGCAGCAGGTCCTTTAAGTCCTGTATGTCACAAGGTTGGGCCTCCATGGATCGGACTTGTTTGTCCAGTACATTCCATAGGTGTTTGATTGGATTGAGGTCACTTTGTCATGTTCCTCAAACCATTCCTGAACAGTTTTTGCAATGGAGCAGGGCGCATCATCCTGCTGAATGATGCCACTGCCATTAGGGAATACTGTTGCCATGAACGGGTGTACTTGGCCTGCAGCAGTGTTTAGGTAGGTGCTATGTGTCAAAATAACATCCATATGTAAGCCAGGACCCAAGGTCTCCCAGCAGAACATTGCCCAGATCATCATACTGCCGCTGCCGGCTTGCCTTCTTCCCATAGTGCATCCTAATGCTGTGTTTTTCCCAGGTAAGCGATGTACACACACCCAGCCAGCCACGTGACGGATAAGAAAACATGATTCATCAGACCAGGCCACCTTCTTGCATTGCTCAATGGTCCAGTTCTGTTGCTCATGTGCCCATTTTATGCACTTTCAGCAGTGGACAGGGGTCAGGATGGGCACTCTGACCCATAGCAGCAAGCTGAGATACACTGTGTGTTCTGACACCTTTCGATCATAACCAGCATTAACCTTTTCAGCAATTTGTGCTACAGTAGCTCTTCTGTGGGATCAGAAAAGATCTTCGCTCCCCACGATCATCAAGGATCCCTGTCACCCTGTAGGGACTAACTGCTGCATACCAGGAACACACCACAAGACCAGCTGTTTTGGAGATGTTCTGATCGAGTCATCTAGCGATCACAATTTGGCCCTTGTCAGAGTCACTCAGACCAGATCCTAACACTTGCTATTTTTCCTGCTTCCAACACATCAACTTCAAGAACTAACTGTTTACTTACTGCCTAATATATCCCACCCCCTGGCAGGTGCCATTGTAATGAGATAATCAATGTTATTCACTTCACCTCTCAGTGGAGTTAATGTGGCTGATTAGTTTATGGCTCACAAATAATCGAAACACCCAGCTGAGATTTTGATTGAATTTGGCAGTTCTTTAATCGGCTAAATAGGTAGTCATCTTATAATAAATAAACACATAATGTTTGTAGAATAACATTGAGCCATTAAAACTTTCTATTTGTGCCCCAACATCCCCCCCCAACTTCACACTGAGATGCTGTTTCTTAGTTAGCATAAAGCCTCCGAATCTAACACACCCACCCATCAGTTTAACTTTGTCAATATAAAACTGTGCATCATAGGAGCCTTGAGGATCACTCCCAGAAACCCTGGCAGCCCTTAAATCTCAGGAGGTTAATTTTGACATTAGCACAGTAGTGTGTGGAAAGGGGAGTGGGCTGTGGTAGGAGATGATATTGGATTGCAAATAGTAGAACCTGCAGGGTGCTTTGAATTCCTAGCTTCCATGTGCCTGTGGATTTGGCTGAGCATCTTCATAGTAGAGCACCATGTGGGGGACCGATTGGCCCAGCTTCCAGCACCTAGACTTTCTCCATCTGCACAGGTCATTATCACAGCTGAGACATTGCTGCACACCAGAGGCTGCCTGCATAAAGTATCTTCAAGGAATTTTGCCTCTGCTTTTCCCTTACACATCTGTTTACCTTGCGTTAGCTGCATTCAATCATGTATTGGAACTACTTCATCGAAAGTGGAAAAGAAATTTTCAGAAAGAAATCAATCAAACAAAAAGAAGACGATTTTGGCCCAATATATGAATATTGAGAGGAAATGATAACCTGTTTCCAGGAAGATTTTAGGGGCAGAGAAAACTGGAGACAGAAGAGCTAAAGGGACAAAAGCATAGATGTTAATTACATTATACATTATATTATACTTGTATATTAATATTAGCAACACTATTGGAGAACTATTAGAGAACAATCTTCAGCCACTAGCTATAAGATTTCACTTGTTTTGCTGCATTTTTGTATGTTGAATCTTTTTGTCTATTATGACTGAGGTTTCCTATATACATATCTGTACTGCATGATTTTGGACAGGAGGATGAAAAATGGAGAACCAGAGGAAACCCACAGAAACACAGGGAGAACATGTATAAGGCTAAAATAGAGTATACTATTTTTATGAACAATTTTGCAGTGTTGAGTTTATATTTATATAATAGTATGACAGAACAATAGCAAAATAATTAGCTGAAATGTACATATAATACTATATTTTATGTTTTGCATTAAACAAAAAATATTGTAAATTTTTTTTTTTGAACTTTCCTATTGAAGCAGAAGCAGAGCATTTATGATTTCAGAAATAAAAATCCCAATATTTTCCTGATAGCCATCATATTCACTGCAACCCTGACACCTGTATATTATTATTATTATTATTATTATTATTATTATTATTATTATTATTATTATTATTATCAATTTATTTATTTATTTATTTATTTATTTATTTATTTCTGTTTTTGCATTTTTCTTTATTGACACTGTATACCAAGTAACTGCATTAGCTAGCAGCTTGCGACTAGCTACACAACTTTTCCAGCTGTTACTTTTTCTCGTCATGTCTCTAATTCATTCAAAGGTCTGTCTGTACCGCAGTGCCAAACACAGGTGACACAGAAAGGCTGTTTTAAATGTAAACAATTCAAAGAGGGTTTACTGCTGCAGTGGAGAAGTTGCATTGCTAAAGATTGGCTGCAGATCAGTGCTGCAGCTTTCCAAATTTGCACACATGCAGCCTTCGTGAGAAACCACTGCATACCACAGCTGCTCTCTCAGCAACAGTGTGCTCTCTCAGCAACAGCACAGCAGACACATGGCATGTCTGCTCTCATTATCCTCACAGGCTTCATCATTCTGTAGTCTATTTCACACATAGGAGATCAGACATCGTAAGGGGGCATTGGATTGTGCAGCAAGGAGCTGCAACTAGCTGTGCCTTGTCACTGGAACAATGCAAGCGGGTTTGGAGCGATGGTATGCGATCAAATTCTGTGTGAAAATCTGTAAAAGTGCACCAGAAACTCTTGAAATGTTGAAGAAAGGTTAAGGACAAGCTACCCTATTGTCACCTGAATGGGTGTTCCAGTACAATCCTGAGACAGTTTTTTTGATTCTGAATGGTCCGTCCATAAAGAATTCGTACCAGAAGGCCAAACTGTAAATGGAACATTTTACCTTGGAGTTTTTGCATGTCACCTCTTCATGGATCCTCCATCATGACAACGCCACACTTCACTGACTGTGAGTGAATTTTTGGCTGAAAAAACATCCCAGCATTTCCACGTCTACCCTATAGCTCCGACTTGGCTGTGTGATTTTATCTTGCTCCCCAAGGTTAAAACACATCCCCATTAAAACAGGCACTATGGAGTTCAGGAATTTCATTCTCATTACTTTCCGGACAGATCTCTGTATGTGTGTATGTGTGTGTGTGTGTGTGTGTGTGTGTGTGTATACTGTATATACATATGTACATATGTAAATGATTATTCATGATCATATTTAAATAAGTTTCATAAGACGTATATGTGAGTCAGGAGAGCCTTGTGCACTGTGGTATGTTGCAGGTGGAGTCTTTTCTTCCTGCAGTAATGTGGGGCTTCTTTCGAGTAAGATGAGGTGCCTGCTGTCCTTGATCACTGTGTTCTTCAGACTATACCAGTGCATGCAGGCCTCACTTTACATTCCCATCACATCATTATCCTTAGTGGACACAACATAGAGAAGTAGCTTAGCGTCTTATCAAATAAACTTGGGGTGTGTCGCCTACTTTTTCTCCACCCCTGTTTGTGTGCAAGCTGATGTGGCTTGTCTGGAGTGTGAGTCACGTGGCAGCCTTCTAATTTATTTATTCATTTAATTAATGGGGACAGTACTCAATGGGGACAGTATGAGTTATCTGTATGCTCTAATTTTCACCTCTTGTCCCTAGCCAGTTCTTAAAATTCAACGAAAAGACTGCGTTTTGATTTTAATTAATCGAATTAAAAAAAAAACAAAAAACTAAATCCTTGCCTGTTTGACGATTAAGGCTTTCTGGGAAAGCAGCACCTGCTCATAGAGATGTGTTTGACCTCCTGTCTTCCTGAGTGTAAGCTGACAGATGCTGTGTTTCACTGGTGGCAGAGTGACCCTTTTCCTACATCTCCGGCTCTGACTAATCCTGTGGCTGCTTTGTCAAGGGCTCAGAGCTGCGGCTACATGTTTATTTTTAACAGGCTAAGAGCAGCGTGGTGTGTTTGAGTGAATTTGCAATCTGTATTTAAACACTGAGACATACGGTCATTATAAGCACTGTGGGTGCCCTCCACAGAGCCTGAGGTTGTCATAGAAACATGCAGGTCTGTGCTTGTAACTGTTTGTGTCTGAGTCCTTGCTAGATCTAGCAGCGAGAAGGCTCAGCACAAGGATTAGTCACATGTGAAATGTTTTGCTTTTTGTTAATTTAATACATTTAAGTGATATTCACATTATTATGTCTAAGAAGCTTGTGATATTTAACAAAATTTGATTGTTGTTTAATACGACTGCTGGGCAGTCTGATTGACAAGCTGATTTGATAATAACTTGTTTTATTCTAAAACCCATTATAGAATTAAATTAAAATGCCACGTGTAAGATATCAAAAATAAAAGGCTTTGTCAGAAGCCTTTCATTTGTGTCTGTATCTGTTTGTTTCATGAATTTAATTCAAGCGCTTTATACAAAATGTATATTATCTGATTTTAAAGTGATTTTTCAGCCAGGGAATCTAAGCAGTTGGATTGATAAGAATGTTCACCAGTTTGATTGACTCATTAGCTTGAGTCATTGATTCATACAAGTAAGTAAAGTCACGTGTCTTTTATTTATTCTCTTATAGTCGGTGGTGAAAACGGGACGGCTTCTGATCAGTCATGAGGCTCCAATGACTGGAGGCTTCGCTGCTGAGATCGGCACAACAGTTCAGGTAAAAAGCAGACACACTAGCAGCTTAAATGTCTTCTTTGCCAGAGAGTTAGACAGTGTCCTCAGGAAGCGAAAGGATTTTTTAGTTTAATGTTCCCATTTGATCAGATTGTTTAGAGTTAATTACCTCAGACTAATCATCATCTCACAAAAGCACTTCAGGTAGCTAATTAATTCATGCTTTAATGCGTTTGGGTTTTCTTACTTCCTGCACAACACAAAAGCACCCAGGTAGCTAAAATATGCTAGTAAATGATCATGTGCTAGTGTATCATCGTTTCTCTTTCTGAACATATCTAAATATGTTCTGTAAATATATAATCCCAGTTACATTAGTGTCATAAATGTGCAGGGTAAACCACCACCATGATTCTTTCTCTGAGATTTGACAAGGCAGTTGAGAGACAAAGCTGCTTTTTACTATTTACTGATTTAATTGTAAGAGTTAAATATACTAGGTCTGTCCAGAAAGTAATGAGAATGAAATACACATAGGGATGGTGGTTCAAGGTCAGCTAGAGTGGGATCTCAGATAAACAGTAGGACCCATTTCAGTTGCATTCTAGCCTTCACAGTACCCAGACGTTCATTTTTGTGAAACCCTGCTGAAGTGCCTCTTCACTGGAAGAATTAAAGTGAGTTTGGAGCAAATGTTGGATAGTTTAACAAGAGAGCCCAATTTCCTGAACAGAGTGATCACAGGAGATGAATCATGGGTGTCCGAGTACAATCCTGAGAAAAAAAGACAAAGTGCTGAATGGCACAGTAAAGAACATCTATAGCGCTGCAACTGAGACTCTGAAAACCCTCACAGTTGATGATTTCAAACACTGTTATCAATGACAGAGGTGTTGGGAGCATTGTATGTGTTCACAATGATCATCTTTTGAGACAGACCTCATATCAGCTTAAGATGCTTGATGAAGTTTGTCAGGCTTTATGGTCATACTTGGTCTTTTTTCAGGTTGTCGTTTAGCTTGTCTGATTGAATGAGAGTGCGTGTTGAGTGTGCTACCTGGCTTAAGGGCTATTTGTGTGATGGGAGGTGATAATAAGCTAGATGAGTTGCCTTGTATAGAATGAGGAAAAGAATAATGTAACTAAAAATAAGATTTTTACCTGGATGATGTCTCACAGATATGTAATAGGTAACCTTTCTTGAGTTAACAACCATTGCAGAGGTTGTCATTTGTTCAAGTCATAATTTCATGAGCTTCATCTTATGGTCTTTTATGGACACTTGGATTGCACCAATTCTTACACATAATTCCTTGATAAAGGTCTGTGGGTTATGTGAGATGAGGTTACCTTCTGAAATCAATGACCATATCTTTTACTTGGATGTACTGAGTTGGAAGATCTAATTACACCATCTAACTAACTCCCATTTATCTGATGGCCAGTGTGTCATCAGCAATATGGGGAAAGTCGCAGCCTTTGAGAACCAGTGAAAGAGGAACACAACTCTGACCAACTGCTATTAACCCTCGTAATGTGAGACCTGAATGTTTATATTCTGTGCCACAAAACGTCTATCAAAATTTCAAATCAGTAAGCTATTTGCAATTCGCATCTAGCAAATATATGTTGCTGGATGATATAAAAGATGATGAAAAGTCCAGAAATAAGTCATGCATGTGTATTTAGGTTTTTGAGATGTTTTGAGATGATACAAGATGTAATACAAGAAGGAGTATGATTAGGGTATCCTTGAACCCTAACACAGTGGATGCAGCAACATGAATAATGGAGAAGTGTCTTTCACATGGGTGTAACTTTGTTTGGAAAAGTACTGACAAGCAATAAAAGAAAAGAAAACTTTGCATGATCCATGAGGCACCAGGCAAAGTTTTTTTTTATCTATATGATGCATTTGTGGAAGATACACACATCTTAGCAATCATGGAATGCTGAATAACTTATAGAGTTACTTTGTATGGTTTTCTTGCCTACACTGGGTTTTCACTGAGATTCTGTGAGAATAAAACCAAAAAGAAAAGTGTACAATCTTGCAGGACAAATAAGTGGGTCACTATCATGACAGAGCCTGTATAAAGCTACACTTTATATTAACATATGCACAATTTGCTTATAGTTTTCTATAAATAAATCCATGATGCAATAATGTGATCATGCCACTGTGTAAGACAAACATCCAGATTCACAGAAATAAAGAAACTTGGCAGAACATTTTTGTGCTGCGTTAATTTAAAAGCTGTCCGGACGTGAGCGTTTTATCACAGAGCAGACATTTTATTACAGGCGCCACCAGCCAGTGAAACTAACACAGTGAGTATGGCTCAAGTCATATTCTTAAAGGCTGTTTGAATCAGTTTCTGCTGCTAGTGGTTATATAAGAGACTACACTTTTAAAAGTGGTGCCGACATGTCGGGCTGAGCGATATGACAGTTTAATGTTGCTATTTTAAATGATGTCACAATGTACATTTTGAAGACACTAAATAACACTACTGTATTGCTGGGAAATTGTTAGCAAACCTATATATTGTGATAAAACCTATATATTGTGATTTTTGTCATTTTGCCCACCACTAGGGATACACTGATGGTCTTTCATTATTAAACAGCATTAGTGCTGTAACTTGTGTAAAATTCATATGGGTATGACCAGTTACATTTATAGCCTACCTACTCACCTTCTCATTGTGTATGGAGCTACTGCTGTTTAGATTTTTTTCCCTCATGTTACTCAAATTGCTTTACATTGATCTATTTGGGCAATTTTTACTTTACTGTCAGTTGTTATAGTTTCATTGGTAGCACCTGGCTAGCTAGAAATGGCCACACAGATGAAACTGTTAGATAAATGATATAGGCAAAAACACCTAGCTGATCACAAATGAGAAAAACTACAAATAATATGTCTTGCTTACTTTTAATCCAAATTGTTTCTGCTAAAATATAAACTCTGGAAGTAAACTTCCAGAGTTTATATTTTCCATGTGGCAGTAGTAGCTCAGTGGTTAAGACATTGGACTACTCAGTGGTTAAGACATTGGACTACTGATCAGAAGGTCAAGAGTTCAAATCCCAGCACCACCAAGCTGCCTCTGTTGGGCCCTTGAGCAAGGCCCTTAACCCTCAACTGCTCAGCTGTATAAATGACCTAAAATGTAAGTCACTCTGGATAAGAGTGTCTGCCAAATGCCATAAATGTAAATGTAAACTTGTGTATAAATTGCACATTTGCTGCATCACAGTCTATAACGTCAGAATGAACTGAAAATGTTTTCTCTTTATTATTGCTGATTCCCTTTTTGTGGGGGGGGGAATACTGTTCTATCATTCTAAATCGAACACTTAATGGCTGTGTAGCAGTATGACATGTATCACTTTTTAAGAATGGGTATCTGGGACCAAAAAACAGGAATAATATCAAGTCAAGTAGATTTTTATTGCCATCATATATACAGTGTCCAGTACACAATGAGATGAAATAATGTTTCTCCTGGACATATAAATAATACTTCTCCAGGGTGCATGATGCATGTATGACATACACAGTGCTGACAGGAACAAGATGCATACGGGTTGTGGGGTATAGGAAACAGTGTGTGTGAGTACACAGAGGAGCAGTAGAGTGTAAATATTCCTATCACACAACAGAACATTTAAACATGACAAGCAGACATTAAAATAACCAGAAGGTCCATAGCTGTGACTAAAAAGAAAATTTAGTCTTAAGTGTCAGTGCAGCGAAGGTTGTGATAGTAACCTAAGAGCAGTGGTTTTTAAGTGACAGTTCAGCATCGTAAGGAGACAGTACAATCAAAGTGCCTGTGTTCTGTAAACGGTACCTCAGTGCAGTCAATGAACAAAATGACATGTGCATCAGTAATGATTTAAAGTGTCTGTACAATGGTGTAGAGGGTGTTACTTGGATCTTACGGGGATGTGTGTGTGGAGCGGGGCAGAACAGTATTCAGGAGTCTGACAGCCTAGGGATAGAAGCTGTTACCCAGTCTGGCAACCTTTGAGCAAATGCTACAAAACCTTCTTTCAGATGGCAGAAGTGCAGATAGATTATTGATGTTGCCTGAGTTCTAAACGTCCTGAACAGGGGGTAGATGATGTATTCAGCTATCTGCACTAACCTCTGTAGGGTCTTGTGATTGAAGATGTTGCAATTCCCAAACCAGACAGTGATGCAGCTGTTCAGGACATTCTTTATGGTACCCCTGTAGAAATTGGTGAGGATGGGTGGGGGGCTGTTCACCTTTAGACACCAGAGGAAATGCAGGTGTGGCTGGGGATTCTCCACACTCACTTTGCATCATTGTTCATTGTGCAACCTCCTGTTGCTCTAGATCACCAGCTCTCACTGAAAATGGAAGACTTTCATCTACTTTAAAGCATTGCTGCCAGTGTGAGACCTTGCATCTTGTTTGTGCACTGTTTGGCCGTACTCACTTTCTGAATTTTTTAATTCAAAGTCCTTCTTAAAATTATTTTTTATAAATATATTTATTGAAAAAAAATGAACATCCAATATTATCACCTTCAGATATGATCCTTATGAACGCACACAACTCTCCCAACACCTCTGCCATTCTTGGTAGCAGTGCTTGAAATCGTCAAATGTGAGGGTGTTCAGAGTGTCAGTCGCGGCTCTATGGATGTTCTTTACTGTGCCAAAGCGGTGGACTTTCAAACATGTTTTAATCTTGGCATTCTGGTACGAATTGTTCACGGATGATTCCTTTTAGAATCAAAACAGACGATGAACAGTGACTTGAGTTTTGATTTGCTCTTGCGAGCTTTCTTTGGGTGAGATGGTGATGTTGTGAGCCATTCAGCTCTTTGTCTTTTTGTGTCAGGATCGTACTCAAACACCCATGATTCATCTCCTGTGATCACTCTGTTCAGGAAATTGGGCTCTCTTGTTAAATGATCCAACATTTTCTCCAAACTCACTTGCGTTGTTCCAGTAACGAGGCACTTCAGCAGGGCTTCACAAAAAAAAAACAAACGTCTGGGCACCACAAAGGCTAAAATGCAACTGAAACGGGGCCCTACTGTTTATCTGAGATCCCAATCTAACTGACCTTGAACCACCATCCCCATGCGTAAACCCTACAGAATGCAGGAACATCATTCTCATTACTTTCTGGACAGACCTTGTATAACAAACCCATTCGACATGGAATGACGCCATGCGGTAGCTGCAAATTTGGCCCTGATGTGGAAATCAAGCGAAAAGCTACTAAATTATCAGCAGCTTCCCCTTGTTGACAATCTTTAGCCTGTTAAATGTGAGTGAGTGCATGAGTAACGAGCCAGGACCATGAAGTGCTTCATATTAAAAAAAAAAAGTCTGGGATTGCACTTACTAACGAAATGTACAGGATTGTCTGGTAAATTCTAGAAGTCTGTTTTACAGGACTGCTAACAGTTATTCTTGAGGAAGTTGCAGTATTCATTTTCTCATATTATAGTGGGCTTAATGCTATATCCTTAAACTATTTCCCAAGTTCCTCTCTGCACCAAAGTAAAGAAGGAGAATGAGGTATCTGGTGTTTCAAGAGACTGACATTCCCTTACCACTCCCTTCAGCGAGTCTTACAGTGACTCCCTGAGAATAGGAGAGGAGTGCTCTGTCCTGTTATTTCTGGATTCATGGCTGGAACAAAGGGATTTTTAGGTCGATCTAGCCATTCCTGGACACCTCAGTGGAATACTTGGATTATTGTTTCTCTCTTCTGCTCATGAAGGCAGCTGGAATTGTGCGAGGGGATGAAAGCATCCTGTCCTGACTGGAGCTGTGTCATGTGTCATTGTTTGGCATTAAGAGGTGTGTGCATATGTGTATAAGGAAGAAGGAACGGCTCAGTTCACGTGTCTGAATGGGCTTTTGGGGTAGCCAGAGAGGGATGGTGAAAAGAGTCTTCTCACAGTTCTCTTAAATCACTTTTCTACTCTGGCTCTTCTTGTGACTCATCTGTTTCTTGTTCAGCAAAAGTTTCGGTCATTATTTGTTTAGCACACACTACATGCTTCCTTTATAGGAATTTCTTAATATCAAAGGTATACTGTTCTAGAGATTGCAAAAATGCATATACAAGCATTGACCTTTGTGGGAACTCTTCCACATTTGGTGAAATTGGCCTGAAATGCAACCATGCTGTCAGAAGAATGTGAACATCAAAAAGCATCTCAGGTATGTAGTATAGAGTCTAATACCAATACTCGGACTCACTCAGATGTTCATATCAGCGTACTACATAAATAGCCGAGCTGATGCTTTTTGTCAGGATATCTTTACCTCCCAGAACCTCCTGGGTTAAACTTTAAACTTGAACCACATGCAGTATTTTCTTTCTGCTCTTGCCATAACCAGCTGCTCCTAAAAAACACACATAGCTGCACACTAACTTCAGAGAAGACCTACCACATTTTACAAGAGCCCAGTCACCTGACCTATTGGTCTTCAATTGATGCCAGTGGCTTGTAATTTGAATCAATAGGAATTAAGCCTTAAACTGTGAGAGCTCTTAATGCTGAGTTGTGGTGGTGATGAGCAGCACATCAAAGTGAGTAACCCTTCTCACACCCTGCATGTGTGCGTTGAGGAGGAAGGGAAGGTTTATAAACTAAAATAAGATGATATTGTACACCTTGCAGTGTCGGCACTGGAAGAATCTCTGTATGGAACGTGTGAACGTGTCCTCTCAAGATAGATATCCTTCTTTTCAATCCCTATCACTTCTTGCATAAATGTTTTTTGTGTGTGCATTTTAGGACATAACTCAGATAAAGTCCAGCAGTTGTGAAGTCACTATTCGATAGATTAGATGGTTCAAACAACAGTGAAATTCAAGACTGAATTTAGTTTGATAATGCTATCCATTTCTTTTCCTTTCTCTGGGTAAAGTGGCTAGAAAGTGTTGATCAGTCATTCACTGCTGTCAGAAGTGCAAAATGCATAAAGGTGCGTCCTCTGATTAAATATTAAACAGTACTCACTTATTTGGTTTGAGATCTTTGGTACTGATCTGCGAGTCAATCATTCTCAGCTAACACAACAGCTCATTTACTGTTGCACGTTGAAGCAATCAGATACACCAAATAATAGCGACAACAGTGTTCTCAGAAATTAAAAGCTCCTTAATGAGCAATCTTGATTGTTTTTGGTTGTTGATGATCATTGACTCTAATTCTGGGTATGATTAAAATCATGGTTTTGTTTTTTTAGGTAATCAAGTGGTCTCACAGAACAAAAGGGTTTTGTGTTACCTAAATCCAGTGATTTATTTTTTCATTTTTTTGTTCCAAATCTGTGGATTTTAGTAATCACAAGCACAACCAGCTGATTGTCATTTTCATCAGTTAAGGATTGAAAGTTTTCTGGTACATTTACATTTATGGCATTTAGCAGACGCTCTTATCCAGAGTGACTTACAAGAGTGCTTAGTCGTTAACTTGGAATATCCAAAACTAGGGCTGGTAGACCCACATTCAAGCTACTTTGAGCTATGATACTGCTAGAATTTAGCCATATACTACCTAATAAAATTACAAGTAAGACAAGTCCCAAACCCAAAGTATTCCTAAAGTACATAAAAACAGTGAAGAGCAAGACCAAGCCAATACAATAACTGCTGTAAGTGCGGTAAGAGCTTTCAGTTAGTGCTCATTCAAGTGCTCTCGAAAGAGGTGGGGCTTTAGTTGGTGTTTGAAGACATCAAGTGACTCCACTGTTTGGACACTCAGGGGGAGTTTATTACACCACCTTGATGCCAGGACAGAGAAAAGTCTGGACGCTTGCCTCCCATGTGTCCTGGATGATGGTGGGTCAAGTTGAGCCGTACGTGGTACCCGAAGGGCTCTTGGTACACATCAGGCTTTGACCATTGCCATCAGGTAGGGAGGGGCTGGACCATTTTTGGCTTTGTAGGTCAGCATCAGGGTTTTATATCTGTTGCAAGCTGCAACATGAAGCCAGTGAAGGGTGTGCAGCAAATTTTACATTTGTCATTAACTGAATATGAATATATTAGGTGGCTTGATAAAATTCACATTGAATCTGATTGAGACTACAGGTGTGCATCAGGACTGGGATTGTCCATAATAAAAGGTCACATGAGCAGGAGGGTTTTTTAATCTTATTTTTTACTTTCTCATGGAAAATATCTTAGTAACTGATTGAAAAGATATATATGAAAAAGACTTTTATAGTGTACATTCCTTCATCCTTAGTGACTGCCTAGTCAGGGTCACAGTGGTAAATGGTAAATGAGGATATTAGTTTCTTAATCTTTTGGGAAAAAAAACAACTTCATAGAAGAAAGCATAGGCAGGAACAAACAAAAATATTAATGGCATGAGTGTGATTAAAAAAGCAGTCCAACTCACATCTCTAGTAGGGACCTATTATGAAGTTGTATAAGGTTGATGTTGTAGGAACCAGAGTCAGAATTCACAGACAGTCCTGGCATTTTCACTCCTGTGCTTTTTTTGGTTTCAGTACAGAGCATAGTGGTAAGTTTAATATTTAATTTAAAAACTCAACTTAATTATTGCATTAATTAAATCCATTTCATTAATACAAATACGACTAGTGTCATTATGTTACTTCCTGATTGGATCAGATACGTGCACATCTGAGATGAGTTATAATTTTTAGACTACATGTGCGTACATTTCTCACGTTTTCATGGCCTTCTTTGTCTCATAATTCTTCAGTCAGCCTTTATTCAGCAGCACCAAATCAATGTGACATACTGCAGCCTAAACTCCATATGATTGAATGTGTTTTGCACTCAACAAGTATAGAGTCACTAAATGATGAATCTTATTCAAGAATAAGAAAATACCAGATACACCGTGGGTGCCAAAATGTGGCTATCCTCATCTGACTTTGGGTTTCACTCGGATACAGTTCTCAATTCTCTTTTCTGGCAATGTATGGAAAGTAATACTGGCATTTCCGCATCACTCTACACTTTCAATAATATCCCGTCTGTGGCTGTTGCTGACATAGGGTGATTTTTTTTTTTTTTGACAGATTTTTCTTTTTGCATAGATGAAATTTATGACTGCAGTGTTTGCTCTCTAAAATATTTTTTAAGTAATGCCCCAAAGCAGAACTCTTTCCGGAGTCAGTCTGCCATGTTTTCTTATTTTTACACTGACATTTAAAGTATATTGCATGTAATCATGCACCTCTCATAGATAAATACTGATTCTAGTAAAACGGCAGTGCTGCTGAAGCTCACTGTCCAGATGCGGTGGCTTATGACCAGACTGTACATTTCTTGTGCCCTTCCAGTAAGTGTATTTAAAGAGATTCCTTCTTTTTTATTATAGAAAAAGTTCTCTAGTCAATGAAAGTGCTGAGGAGAAGCTGTTGTCCAGACATATACAGGCTTGGCAGGTGGACACATCTGCTTTGAGGCTAAATGACATAAAATTACATCTGCCTTCAATCTTCAAAAGTTGGCCTCTAGCTACTGGGCTGGTATTGTGGATATGCAGGCCCCCAGGCGAGAGATGGAGAATGGCTATTTTGAGTTCTTACAAAGAAGTGGATATTTTTTCGCTGTTATTTCAATATTCACATCACAATTTCAAACCCGTCTTTACTTGATTCATGGACAGTATTGTGTACAGTACTGTACTTTCATGTATTTGTGTTCTTTTAGACTGTTCTTGTTGGACAAGAAACTTAAGTCTGTTCTTTCAGACCTCGACATGTTAAGCCATCAGTATGGCAATATTCAGAATTAATAATGCCATCAGTCTTAACAAGTCCCGCTGGAAGAAAAATTGCAAAACAATGCATCAGTGACTAAATGGCATATTTTTATATTGGCATTGGTGGTTTAGTCTATCGGTGTATAATCATAAAGTTTTAATTGGGTCTCGTCAGACCATGCCATACTATTATATTTGTAAATTTTTCTTTTTCATCAAGTAAAGCTCAACAACATTTAGGTGATTGTTTTTTGTGCGTTGCTCTCATGGCTTCATTTGTTTACTAATCGTTTTTTTTTTTTTTATAAAATGCCAAGCCTAAGCAAACTGTGAATATTAAAATAATAATAATTTCAGATATTCTTTAGGGATACCAGTAATTTTTGTCATATTTTTTTATCAAGGAAAAAAGTTATTTCTAGTTTCCCCACTTAATTAATTTGATTATTTGATTTATACAGTTATTTTTGTTCTATATGAAATGTATCTTATATTGTTGACTGATAGCTTTGATCTTGATGATGTAAAGCTACGAAAAAGAAAACTTCTCATTACAGTTCCACACTAGCATCAGCACTAAGAGCGATGAGAAAGGCAAAGTATTGCAAAGCATTATGGTGTTATGAGTAGTTCATCAGCACTAATGATTCAGATTCATTCAGACTGGTTTGTTCCTACAGACATTTATTATTTAAAAGGCTGAAAGTATAGTGTGATGATGACTTGGACAACAGCCACAGTAACGCATAAATTGCTCAAATAAATGAGGTGGTCAGTAGGTTTTTGGTTTTTTTTTTGACTAATGACAGCAGTGAGGTTTCACAGAATGTTTTTTCCAGCCTTGATATGTCACTTAATTGCCTTTGACCAAATGGGCTTTTGGTTGACATTATTGAGGAAGACACAATGTTTGCAAGGTCCAGTGGAAAAAAATGAAGTCATAAAATGGGTACTGTAGACCATCAAAAAATGGGAATTATATTAGCTAAAATCCCCCACATCCCTCAGGCCTAAAGACTCATAATTATGTAGACAGGGTTGAGGGCAGCTGTATCTCCACTGTTTGATGTGCAGGAAGAAAAGAACTGCACACTACATGCAAGTCAACAGCACACATCATGGGTGAATAAAAAGATCCTTTCCCTATGTGTGCGTATTTCTCCAGAACATACACTGATCAGACATAACATAAAAACCACCTGCCTAATATTGTGTAGGCCCCCTTTTTGCCAGCAAAAAAGCTAAGAGCTGTTGAGGCATGGACTTTACAAGACCTCTGAAGGTGTGCTGTGGTATCTGGCACCAAGACATTAACAGCAGATCCTTTAAGACCTGTAAATTCTGAGGTTTGGCCTCCGTGAATCAGGCGTTTTTGTCCAGCACATCCCACAGATTCTCCATCAGATTGCGTTCTGGGGAATTTGAGTCTAAGAACATGAAGGAAAAAAAGATTCTCTGGCCTGATGCAACAATATTTGAACTCTTTGCGCTGACCGCTAAAGATTGTGTCTGGTAAAATCAGGTACTGCTCATCACCTGGCTAATACCATCCCTAAGGTGGTAGCAGTAGCATGCTATGGGAGCACTTCTCAGCAGCAGGGACAAGAAGATTGGTCAGAATTCAGTGAAGCTTAAATGCAGCCAGATATTTGTGAAGTAAACGGAAAGTGGAAGTTCACAGATGCACATTCAGTCAGATTGAGTTGGAGAGGATGTGCTAGTAAGAATAGGAGAAATGCACATGAGAGTCGGACATGAAGACTGGAAACTGTAACTGATACTTTTATGGAACTTTTGTAGTTTTAAGTAAAGGGTCTGAACACTTATTTGAATTAGATTTTAGTATCTAGTTTTTTAAAAAAAAAATGAAGAAAATTTCTGAAAACTTTTCCCCCATCTTTGTCATTATGGTTTATTTTGTACATAGTGATGATGACAAAAAAGGGCGGCACGGTGGTGTAGTGGTTGGCGCTGTCGCCTCACAGCAAGACGATCCGGGTCTGATTCCTGGTCCGGGCCGTTCTGTGTGTAGTTTGCATGTTCTCCCCGTGCTTCTGTGGGTTTCCTCCGGGTACTCCGGTTTCCTTCCACCGTCCAAAGACATGTATGTTAGGTTGATCGGTCACTCTAAATTGCCCGTAGGTGTGAATGTGTGCGCGAGTGTGTGTTGGCCATG
>JAOVVH010000054.1:16196515-16208270 GCA_028566435.1 Scorpiodoras heckelii
GCCACCAGGCAGGAGGAAGAGAGGAAGGCCAAAGAGGAGGTTTATGGATGTGGTGAGGGAGGACATGCAGGTGATGGCTGTGACGGACAGGGATGTTCATAACAGGGCAAACCGAAAGAAGAAAACGATTGTATATAATTAGGAAATATATACATGATTGATCCATCACTTTGCACATCACCGTTATATACAAGGACTACATATTCTCTTAGCTCTTGTCCATAAATATCCTTGTAAGAGAAACCTTTGCAGCAAATACTGAGATTCACAGGTTGATTCTCCCACCATTAGCCAAAACCAGCCTACAGAAAGTGATGTTTGATAGCTTGTAGTATATTAGGAATAGGATGGATTCACAGGAACTGCTGGGGCTCCTGGCACATGTCAGCTTGGTTTGAATCTTCTTTCTGAAGTGTCTTAGTCCTCACCATGTCCTCTGGGTGGAGCCTCCTTTTACAAATCCTTCACAGTGAAGCCCTCTGGATGAAAATGAATAATAATCAAAAACAGTTCCAATTTTTTTGCCAAATCTCCTGACTTAGTTTTGGGTCTTTTTTGTACATGCTCTCCTCATTTTTTGAAAACATCTGATACCGATTCTTAAAGGCACAGGAAGTTCTTTCAAAGGCCTTTTATGAATATGCCAGACCAGCAAGAACTTGCAGAACAGTTGTCCAGCAGTCAGAAAGGAGGAGGAACTCCGAGGATGTAGAGGATGCACACACCAAGGAGAACATGCACAGAAAGTAACCCACTTGGGATCGTGGATTAGGATCACAATCCCAATTGGATCACTTCTTGTGCATGTTCTCCTTGGTGTCTGGATTAGGATTGCGCCAGGGATGCTGGAGCAGACAGGTGGCAACTCTACCCACTGCACCACCTTGTTATCTTAAACTGAAAGTTTTCTAGAACTGTGTAATGTAATGATGTATACTGTCTCACTATACATTGTTTCTGTCTGGTTTCTGTAAAAACTTCTTCCTCAATTCATCTCAAGAAGTTTTTATTGATACTGTTGCCTCTGGCTTGCTCATCAGGGATCCATTAAAAGCTCGATACCAAAAACTGAATTGAACTGGATTGGATTTAATACTTGAATATGTGTTGTTTCAGTGACGTACAAATTATTTGAGTGTGGCCACATTTATTCTCTCTCCTGAATGCTGGAATGCTGATATTTTTCACAATGAAAATTTTATTACCTACAAGTCATTCATGTGTGCTTTAATTTCTTTCACATTTTATTCAATTTCTATGGTGCATGCAAATAAAGCTCCATATTAGGCATATTTATTCACCTAAATTTGGTAGCAGAAAGAAAACAGAATCCATCTTTCTGAGGACCAGCAAGCTGTGCTGTCCAATAAGCCCTCCATTATTGAGTACATAGATTTCTGTTAGACAAACCTGGTTTGGATTTCCTACTGTGAAGTAAATAAATACTACAGGGATTCTTGTGCCATTGCCTTAACACAACATATGGTTTGGAAGGTTTCATCAAAAGGATGTGTGAACTGCTGTTTCTGTCCTCTTAACTGCTGCTTGTTGAATCACATGTTTGTGAGAAACAGGCTCTGGTGCTAACTAATGGTTGCTAAGAGGTGGCAAAAAACATCTCAGTGCAGGTAATTTGGCTTGACAGATTGACAGAGTGATTGTTTATGTAAAAATGCCATCCTTCAGGAGAGAGGCAACCTCTGTCACACCTGACGTCAGTGGTGCTGATTATGTGTATGCAACAAGCATAATTCCCACCTCTAGTTTAGGAAGCCTTTCATGTAATGCTTTACGATTAAGCTTGATAGAAAACAAGACAGGTAATGCTTCTAGTTTCTGAGAGCGAAGTGCAGGCATACTGGCTACTGGCCATGCAATTAAGGGCAAGGACATTTTCTATTGCCCAGCCATTCAGAGAGTTTTGCGCAGTCTTGTACGTAAGGAAAATAATCAATGGGACGGTGGTGTGATGTTATTACAACCAGAGTTGATTGTTTTCCTATGGCAACCTAAAGTTACCTCAAAGTATTTCATTCTAATTATACCACAGCAGATTGCCAGTAACAATACTCTATTAGAGCAGGAAAATTAATATACAGTACTGCCCAAACTAGGGGTTTGCCAAACTAGTGTTTTTTTTTTTACATTGAAGCCATTTATAAGCCATATTTAACTTAATAATGCACATGCTAATTTAAATTGCACTTTTAGCTTTTACTAACCTGACACATTGCACTAAAACCTTTCCTGTAGCCTTTAAACCTAGTGAAAAGTCTATCATAGATATGTTTACTTATTTATTTATTTATTTATTCAGTTTTATTCATATATTGCAAAATGACTGTTCATCAAGGTGAAATTTGGTCTTATCTAGTGACACACTAATACAGAATGCATAAAATAAAAAATAAAATTTTTAAAAAGAATTTCAGGTGCTCAAGATTTGCTTTTTAGCCACAGTTGTCAGAGCTGCTGATCAAGAATTCGAGAACTGCCATGTCATTTCATTTTACTTACATAATTTTATTATGTAATTCTGTACATCTTTCAGCAGCAGTTAGGCACAGCGCAGTAATATCAAACAGGAAATAAAAATTGAATGGGTTACTTGAGTAGTGTGGTTTTAATAAAAACAGACCTTAAGATAGTAGTTTGACTATTTCTGCTTAAGACACACTTTCAGGGGAGAAAGTTGTAGCACAGTATCCTAACGTCATTCCTTACATGACGTGCCAAAGGTGTCTTGATCAATATTAGTGTAAATAATAAAAAAGGTGTTTACTCAATTTGCAAAATTGATGTATTATTGATGCACACGTGTAATGTAGCAATAATGATCAGAACCCATGACGCATTTCAGTCACTGATCCTTTCGGCTCAGACTCTCACTTGAAATGAGATAAAATTTTATCTGCTGTTTGATAATGAATCACATATGACAAGCAATGAATTAATGAAAGAAAGCTGGTGTTCAGACAGAGGCTGATATCAGCTAGTGTGAATAGTTTTATTTACAGCATGTAATATTACACCATGAAATATATTACAGAGAGACAGCGGGCCAATACATTCAGCATATAAGAATTGCATCTGCTCAGAAGAGAGGAGAGCAGGAACATGGCAAAGTTTAAAAGTGCACCTGTTTTTTTTCTATACACTGAAGACGTTTGTGTTCAAAATACGAATAGAAGACAATAGATTGGAGTTTCAGCTTTCATTTCCTGATAGTTACAGCTAGATGTGTTAAAGCCCTTAGAATATCGCACCTTCGGTGTCAGTCCACTGAATTTTCAGGTGAACAAAAGTATAGGAACAGAATCTTGAAGGTATTTATAGTAAACAGGGCAGTGTAGGTCAGTGGTTAAAACCTTGGACTACTGACCAGAAGGTCATGAGCTCAAAACCCACCACAGCCAAGCTGCCACTGATGGGCCCCTGAGCAAGGCCCTTATCCCTCAGCTGCTCAGTTGTGTAAATGAGATAAAGATAAGTTGCTCTGGATAAGTGCATCTGTCAAATGCCATAAATGTAAATGTAACTAAAAATGCTTAATATTTGGTTGTATATCCTTTGCTTGCAATAAGTGGATCAGGCTAGCAACCCACGGACATCACCAAACTGTTGGATTCTTCTTTTATCATGCTTCTTTTCCACCTTCTTTTCATTGCTTTTTTCCCTTGAGTTTCCTCTTCAGGAGGTGAAATGCATGCTCAGTAGGGTTAAAGTCTGGTGACTGACTTGGTCAGTCTAAAACTTCCCATTTTTCCCCTGATGAACTCCTTTTTTGTGCTGGCAGTGTGTGTTGGGTTATTCTCATTCATATCTACATGATGAAATTCTTCCAATTAGATTGGAAGCATTTTTCTGTAAATCAGCAGAGAGAATATTTGCGTAAAATTCACTCTGCTGCCATGAAAGAAATCAGCTGCATAAGCCCAATCCATGACACTGCCTTCACCGTGCTTGACTGATGAGATCATATGTTTTGGATCACGTGCAGTTCCTTTCTTTCTCCACATTTGGCCTTTCTGTCACAATGGTAGAGGTTAATCTTGGTTCTACAACTGTTCCACTGCCTCATCTCTGTATTTCTTTATAACTCCAGTCTGGCCTTCTGGCTCTTAATGCTGATGGGTGTTTTGCATCTTGTGTTAAGGCAGCTATATTTCTTTTCTCTAAGTATTCTTTAAAAGCTGGGTTGTGATTTCTTTACCCCTGCCATGTGGAGTTTGCTGGTGATGTCACTGTTTGTTTGTTTTTTTTGTCACAACTCTCTCAATGTTTCAGTCTTCAACTTGATGTTTTCCTTGTTGTTTTCATGAACCTGTCATCAACTTGTCATCAGCTGTCATCAACATCTTGTTTTCATTGGCTCACCTGTTTGCTTTTTGGTTGTTAGTAAATTAGTAAGTAAGAAATTGCCAATTGTTATATTGACTATGCACTGCGCATGTGCAATGGCTCTGATACATTGTCCCTGTTTTCTTCAGCTTCAAAATGACTTGCTTTTCTCCCATAGACAGCTCTCTGGTCTTCAAGTTGGTGTATGCTTTTTAACAAGAAAATGCAGTCTTCACAGGTGTGAAACCCTGGACTCAAACCAAGAGAACACATTCTGAGCCATTAATCAATCTAACGTGGCACACCTGGGGAACACGAAACATCTGTCAGTATTTTGGTCACTTAAATAAGGTGAAATGTTCTAAGTTGTTTAACACATCTTTATGTAAATATCAGTAAAGGAAAGCAGAAATTCTGATCTTTTACATCTTACCCCTCTTTCATTTTGTCTCAAACCCAAATATCTTCAGTGTATACTGATAATGATAACTCATTATCATCTCACTCATTATCCAAGCCTCATCCTTGTGGTGTTTGAGCAAAAGGCAGGGAAACATCCTGGACAGGTCACCAGTCCATACACACAGATTTATACACACTCACATCTAGGGGCAATTTAGTATCTCTAATTCTCCTGACTACATGTCTTTGGACAGTAGGAGGAAACCTGAGATCCTGGAGGAACCCACAGAGTCAGGGAGAACACGCAAACTAAACACAGCAAGGGCCCTAGCTGCCTGGCTGGGGAATCAAACCCAGTGAGGTGACAGCACTACCCACTGTAACACCATGCCACCTCTTCAGTGAATAGCTGTAGAATAGTGAATGTTGTAGTTTATATACTCTATCAAATCCACACTACTCCATGCACATATCACTCAAGCAGATGTGTTTTCTTAGACTTCATCAGTCCAGGCATGAGCCAGTGCTTTTTTACACTGAACCTACCTTTGTATGGCTCACATTTTTAATGCTTTTGTAAACTCTGTACTAAGTACTTAAGCCCTGTTTGAGCAGCCCCTCAGTGAAAACTGGCTGCAGTTGTGCTGAAGGAGCCAACATTAAGGAATCTGAGTTAAGAGACGAATTATTGAGGGAATGTTGTGAAGAGCTTGTTTCTTTCCTTGACTACATTCACATTCACAAACATTGAAGAGATGGAATCAAGGCAAGCCCAGGCATATGGGCACAGTAGACACTTGGTGTCTCACGAATATTGATTTGAGTGGTGCTGTGTCACAGCCCATCTGTTATACATATTGCTGCATGTGAAGAACATGCACTAACAAACTCCTAGGGGCTCAGGCGTTCTGTACACTAGCAGCTGCACATGTTCAGTGCAGCCATCCTCCTGCAAGCATGGGTATTCTTTGAGTAACTCATCCAGAAACAAGACACAACCTGCCGCCAAACATGCAAATTCCATCTAAAGTAGAGATTGAAATATTCATTCATTCATACTTATTGTCTCTACTTTTTTTAATATGTTGCTTTGCTTTTTCAACAAGGTGGAGTAAGGTGGAATTTATGCTAGAATTTCATTCTATCATTCTGTCATTCATCCATCTTGAGATTCTTTGTAAATTTCTGTAGTGTTTCGGGCTTTTGAGTATTGTGACTGGCTGAATGTACTGAGCTTGCATTTGACTTGCATTTATAAGTACCTAGAAAAACCTTGGTTAGATGCAGAAATGAAATGGAAACTGCTTTGTAAAAGAAATAAGCCAGATTTATTACTTTATCCTGATCAGGGTTATGTTGGACCCAGAGTCAATCCTAACTAAGCTAGAAATTGAAAAAAAAACATTTTAAAATGATAATTATAAGTTTGCATAACTTGAAAATAAGGTCATGAAACTGAAATTTCATGTTGTTTTGATTGCAGTTACATAAAACACATGAGCCTTTTGAGCCACAACAAAGCAAGACACATTTTAAGTGGTAACACAGGACTTTCAAGTCTATTTTACAATCTGCTGATTCTTTAGGACTCAGGATTCTTTGTAAATTTCTGTAGTGTGCGGGCTTTTGAGTATTGTGACTGGCTGAATGTACTGAGCTTGCATTTGACTTGCATTTATAAGTACCTAGAAAAACCTTGGCTAGATGCAGAAATGAAATGGAAACTGCTTAAAATTGCTTTGTAAAAGAAATAAGGCAGATTTATTGCTCCTGTGATGGCAAATGAATAAACAGGTCATCTAGTTAGTGTTTCCAAAGAAAACAGGTGATAGAGCACTGCTATTAGGTTGTATGTCCAGCCATGCTGGTGTGTGTTTGTGTGTGTGTGTGTGTGTGTGTGTGTGTGTGTGTGTGTGTGGAATTGGGGTTCACTTTGGGACGTAGTACTCGGAGCCTATATACAAGAAACCAAAGGCCATACACATACAAGATACAAAAATGTTAAAGCATTGTTTTTTTTAATCTTCTTTTTGCTTCTACTTGGTTTTATCCTGTCTGTTATAGGACCTTTTTCATGATTTTCATTTGTTTTGTTTTCTTATATTTAGCTCTTCCTGCTATTGAGCTCTGATGCCCAACAGCGAGAGGCAGTCTCTAATTACAACAGCAAAAATACATATTTAGAGTTCTGTGCGGCTTTTGGGAAACTCTGTATTTAAGGCTAAGAGGGGACAATGAAAGAGACAATGCGTGTGGAAAGCTCTTTTTACAGTACAAGTGAGTTTCCTCTAGTCGGTCAGTATGTATAAGCAACTCTCTGAAAATACAGTGGATATATAAAGTCTACACACCACTCTTAAATTCGCAGGGTTCTGTGATGTACAAAATGAAACCAAGATAAATCATGTCATATCTTTTTCCACCCTTAATATGAAATAGCAACCAACAAAATGCAAATGAATAACAAATAGAAATGTTTTGGGGGAAAAAAGAATAACCTGGTGGCATAAGTGTGCTTCTAATACAGCAAAAGAGTCTACCAACCAGCATTGGCAAAAAAAAAAAATCTTGCCAGAAAATGCTATTAAATGACTGACCATTTTGTATTAATGAGCTCTTATCAGCTGATCAAAATGAACCTAGTCTTGTGATGTTTCCATCGAGATGTTTTGCTTCACGAGAATTCAAGTATTCATTTTGACCAACTAACGAGAGCGTATTTGCACAAAATAGTTCAACATATCAGCAAAATATCTTAAAAATATATAAATATTCGGAAAGGCCGACGTGATGTCATTCACAAATTGTCAAAAGATAATTTTTGCTGTTGAGTGATAATGAGAATGGAGGTTGTAAGAAGTCATCAAATTTGTTGCTTGTCACTAGGGAAGGTCAAAAATGTGCTAACTCTAGCAAGTTTTTATTCCACCCTTCCTTGCAAAAAGTCTCCAGCTGAAGTGTGCCTAAAGCATGATGCTGCCACCACCATGCTTCACATTGGGTAGGGTGTTCTTTGAATGATAAGCTGTCTTGTTTACATATCTTTTAATATTACATCCCAAAAGTTCTACCTTGCTCTCATCAGACCACAACTTATTTTTTTTTAGATTTTGGCAACCTTTAAGTGATCGTGGATGTTATTTTGTAAGAATGGTTTTCTGTCTAGCCACCCTTCCCCAACAGCCCAGACATGTGTAGAATACAAAAGATGGTTGTCACAAGCAAGACATGACCAGTACTTGCCAGATATTCCTGCAGCTCCTTTAATGTTGCCATGAATCATTGGCAACCTCCGAGTCCTTTTGTCCATTTGTCAATTTTGGAGGGACATCATGTTCTTAGTAATGTCACTGTGTTGCTTTATTTTCTCCGCTCGTTGATCAAGTGTTTAGGAAATTCTTTTGTACCCCTCTCATTATGAGGACTTTTCCGCAGTGTGATCTCATATGCTTTGTAAGCTATTCAGCAGTCAAATGAAAACAAGAAGGTGCCAAGAAATTGCTAGCTGGTCCTTTTTTGGTGGTTAATCTGAAACAGTTCATTGATGAAATGTGTTATATTTATTTTTGAACATGTGTTTGAACGTTATTTCTGAGCATGGTCACATGTCCTATTATAAAAGGATGTACACACATACGCAAACTTTACTGTAGCTTTATTCTTTTTTAACCCCTAAAATTCAATTTCTCTGTCTATTTGTTTTTCACACGTAATTTTTTTTTACATTACAGAAACCTGCACTTTTAACAGGGGTTTGATGACTTTTTATATCGTTTATTGCAGTTACCTTATGAAGAGATACAGGTTGACTGTAATGACTGTTTCTGCATGACTTTGAACTGATATTATTTTTGGTTATTTGACAAACATGCAACTGCATCGTAAAATCATCTGCTCTTTCTGTAACATACCTGCTTTAGAAGTTCATAGGTGTAAGAAGTCTGATGCAATATGGGCTATACTCTCATATGGTGGTATTGCTCGGCTCTGATGCAGGGGTGTGTGGAAGCCGTATCTAAATTTTGATAGCTGTTTGGGGTTTGTATTGCTTTCTGTTGAGGCAAGCCTGCACAGGAAGTGTGGGTGAGTCCCACCAGACATTTCCCTTGGCACTTAGGCTGCCTGTTTAAAAGCTAAACGCTACCTTCTATTGATGTCTCTGCTCACAGTCTGTGGTTACATGAATAAATTGCAAAGTGGGCAACATCACCTGCACTGTAGTTAGGTGAATTATTCATTGTAATTAACATTACCTTAATATATTGTGCAACTACACTAAAGTATCCTGCTCAAGACAAGTTAAATTACAATTGAAATGTGATTTCTTTCTAAAGTAATTATTGTATAGTAAACAATAATTGTAATTATTAATAATATTATTGTACTACATTAGTGTAGTATGTTATAGTATAATATTTTATTATAGTATTACAAAAACTCCATTTCCAGAAAAGTTGGAACACTTTCTTAAAATGCAATAAAAACTGAAATCTGTAATTTGTTAATTCACTTGAAGCTTTATTTAACAGACAAATAGACAATGAAAAGATTTTCAGTGTTTGCAACGATGAACTTAGTTCTATTTGTTAAATAAATCATTGCCTGTAACACACTCAAAAAAAGTTGGGACAGAGGCATGCTTACTACTGGGTCACATCACCTTTTCTTTTAATGATGCCTTTTATTTGTTTGGGAATTGAAGATACTAATTTAGACAGATACTATAGATACTATTGTTGCGGTTTTGCAAGTGGAATTTTTGCCCATTCTTGCTGTGTACAAGACTCAAGCTGCTCAACAGTCTGTGGTCACTGCTGTCTGATTCTCCTCTTCATGATGCACCATACATTTTCAATAGGAGACAGATCTGGACTGCAAGCAGGCCAGACAAGCATACACACTCTATGTCTGTGAAGCCATGCTGTTGCAACTTGTGCAGAATGATGCCTGGCATTGTCCTGCTGAAATAGACACAGAGTTCCTTGGAAAAGTTGCTGGCTTGACAGCAGCATATGTTTCTTCAAAATACCAATACAAGCCTCCACATCAATGGCAACTTCACATATATATGCAGATCACCGATGCCATCACAGGAGCTGAAACGTGGACTCGTCTGACCACAGAACACAGTTTCACTGTCTTTCAGTCCATCTCAAATGACTTTGGGTCTAGAGAACTCACAGGTGTTTCTGCACAAAATTAATAAATGGCTTCCTCTTTGCATAATACAGTTTCAGGTTACATTTCTTGATGCAGCGGTGGACTGTGTCAAGTGACAATGATTTTCCAATGAATTAAGCCCATCTGGCTGTGTTCATTACGATAGCATGATGGTTTCTCAAACAACACCGCCTGAGGGCTCAATGGTGACGCAGATTCAGCAGTGGTTTACACACCAAGATTTCCCCAGACTCCCTGAATCCTTAGTTATATTATTAACTGTAGAAAAAGACCTAAATGCTTTGCAATCTTGTCTTTGAACCAACTGATAATTCTCTCATGAAGTTTGGCACAAAGTGGTGAACCACGACCCATCCTTGCTTGCAAAGACTAAGCCTTTGGTGGATGCTCCTCAATGTGGAACCTTCCAGTTTTACCTGTATAATCTTTTCATTCTTATTTTGCCTCTGTCCCAGCTATTTCTGAGTGTGTTGCAGGCATCAATTTCTAAATTTGTTTATGTTTAACAAATAACAGATTTCAGTGAAAACAATGAAAATCTTTTCTTTGTCTCTTTTTTCTTTTAAATAAAGGTTCAAGTGAATTAAAATTACAGATGTAAGTTTTTATTGCATTTTGAGAATGTGTCCCAACTTTTCTGGAAATGGGCTTTGTATAGTCTTGCTGCAAAGTGTTAATTTATTGAAAACGTTCTTCAGGCAAATAATACAAGTACCTTCTAAGACATTACCATTATTATATACACAAAATAAAATAATAAAAAAGGCCTGTTACCTCCTATTCCCACATACATACAGTCTGATACATACAAGTCTGAGCTCTCGCATCATCCTCTGAGAGTCATTGTCAGGTCAGACCACAGACTGTGTTCACGAATATTTAATGCAAGGGGTTGTGTCTTGTCTCTGGAGGACTTACTCAAAGAATACCCATGCCTCCAGGAGAAAGGCTGTGTTGAATGTGCGCAGCTGTTCATTTAGGGAACCTCTGAACCACTGAGAGTCTGTTAGTGCATGTTCTCCTAGAGTTCCTGAATAGGCAGGATTAAACATGTCAGAGCACTGGCCAGGATCTGGGTGGAGAAAGCAAGAATAATTGGGATTAGCTTGTGGTGATGAGAGAGAAAAGGAAAGCAGATGTCAGATTGTCCAAAGGTGGTCTGCAACAGTGAAGTATTCATGCATCTGACAGTCTCATTTTTAAAGCATCCAAGTTTTATACACAGTTCTTCTGCTTTTCTTTAAGAAATATCTTTCATCTCTGTCTTCATTTATAATGTTCCCTATATGTCTCTTCCCTGCTCCATATTTCTGGGCATATTTGTGGTTTTTTGTGTTACTGCAGCCGTTTATCCACTAGCACCAAAGTGTTTCCAGCTCTGAAAGCACTATTTCATCTTTGAAAACCATGTTTGGCAGGTCAGTAAATACAACTGGTCCCTGTTTCATTTTGTAGTGCACGCTTTGTTTGCTCTTGCTCAACAGCATCTCTCAGTCATGCTGTCCTCTTTATCCCTCTACCAACTCTTAAGTAATGGAGGCCCAATATACAGTGCCTTTTTATATGGCCTCATTATACTTCCTTTTATGGGATTTATTTATAAAGTGAGGTGACAAAATACATAGTAGTTTTGGTTTTAGCAATAGAAGTACCAGCCCTGTTTGATGGGTAAACCCCACTAATGACTGTGGGTTTAAATGCAGAAGAAACAGCGATAGTTTCTCATACCTGATGTTTCATTTATTGCCACTTTCTTATACAGGGGTTAGACAATGAAACTGAAACACCTGGTTTTAGACCACAATAATTTATTAGTATGGTGTAGGGCCTC
>JAOVVH010000054.1:16211227-16222844 GCA_028566435.1 Scorpiodoras heckelii
GAGGAGGAAGCTGGACAGACTGGGCAGACCCAAACGTACTGTGAGGGTCTGCTGGGAACGTCTGGCAGAACCCTCTGCCAGGGAGATCTTCAACTCCCACCTCCGGGAGAAGGGAAATTGTAATGCTGTCAAATTGTAATTATGACAAAAACAGAATGTTTCAAGATTCCTGGAAAAAGAAGTATGCATTTCTTCTCTGCTTCAGTTTCAAAACAGATGTCTCATCTGCAGTTAGCTATAGGTGCTGACACTATCACTGTTTCATTTACCGGTAGTTGCATTTTCTTTGCACATAAGCAACTATGTGTCCTATTCTGACCTGAAATAAGACAACATAAGCAGTAGGACCAATCATTAAACAAGACTATACCAGTGATCAACAACAGTATTAGTTTTGATCTCTCAGATTTGTGGGTAATAAACTTTGCAATCTCTTTCATATTTTACTATTATTAAATAACCACCATCAAATGAGGACATGTGTAAATTTAATGAAGAGGAATCTCCCTACACACATTTCCACATCTTAGGGATGTTCTGAGCAGGTGTGGCTAAAGGCTAAAAGGCTAAATGATGCCATCGTCTGATCACTCTTTCTAAACAAACTGAATAGGGAAAAAGATCTATTATAATAACCATATGTATACACAATTCTTTTTTCCATTCTGACTGAAGTACTTGGGTAGTGACAAAAGCCTAAAGTCTTATGGTATTTCATCCATATGTGTCTGAAAACACTTTCCATGCTATACAATAGGCTCAATATAATTTTAAAGTACCCCACAGAGCACTTCATATGTCCCATATTAAGGAAATAAGTAGGAAAAGTTGGACTGTTTGAACTAGCTCTCTGTCTCCTGTGGTTGATTTTGGTTGACCACAGTATCATTGTCTCAGCCCACAGAATCCTAAATCCACAGTGATAAGATTACAATGAAGTCTCAGAAATCAACATTGCAGGTGCCACAATTTCTTTAGGCTAAAATGTCGTGTGTCAGTTACCTGGCAACAGTCTGGACTTTTCACTGCTTTCTGATTGGAGTTGTTTATGTGATATAATCATTGGTTATCTCAGTTTTACAGGTTTGAATGTTCATGTTTTTGAGCTCTATCATTGTTGGCAGTTTGTTAAGACATTTCTTATGCTTGCTGGTCCTGCTTATGCAAGGTTATAAGGTGCTGGAAAACTGTTCCTCTTCTGATGCATAATGCTTAGAGGCCATTAAAATCTGGCAAACCTCAGTAAGTTTTCTCAGTCCATCAAGTGTTGGGCTACTAATACTTTGTCCAGAAAAGAAACCAAACACATGTTCAAAAACCTGGCTCAGTTTGAGCATGCTGGATATTATTTAAGCATGCTGATCAGATGCTGTAGATATTACACACAGCCCGATGATTTAGATGACACTGATATCATGCAGATGCTACCCTGGGCAACTGTGCAACCCATCTGGTTCTGGTGTACCACTGAGGAACTTTCAGTGACAGCATCGAGGACATTCTGGCAGGAGGTCCTGGAATTTGAAATAATCACAGTTATGAAAGAAAAGACTAACACATTTTGATCTTCTAGGTCTGTTTCTGTGTTTCCAACGTGAGTGTGAATTCTAATATGTATTAAGCAAGTTGGTTTATAAACAATAAAGTTCAGATGCAGTTGAGAAGCCAGCACTCTGGTAAACTTGGCTTACACTAGTGTTTAGATTGATTCAAAGGCTCAATTAAGGTATTTTAAGCAGTTCCTTTGTCCTTCACTCATCAGTTTTAATATGAGTATTATTTCATCTGAAGCCTGGAGGTAGTCATATGTCACACAGATTGCATGTCTTTTAACTTTAGACTGCCTTAATGGTCTTTAATTTATGAACAGTTTTGTTTCTAAATGGACCTTTATTGCAACAAAAGAATGAAATCTTGCTACACCGCAAAACAGAAAACAGATGGAAGACAAGATGGAAAAGAGATATACAAAATGACTAAATCTTGACAAACTTACATGTCTGTTTACCAGGAGAACTGCAGAGTTCACTGTGCAGTGGGATAAGTTGAGTCCTGATAGAGTGACTCACTGAATGATCCTCTGCTTAAACAACTTCCAGAAATAACATACAGAGAAGAGAGCCTGCCAATGACCTAGCCTTTATACTTTGTCACTGGTTCATTGACTCTTTATCCTGTCTTGCTATATTTCTGAACTCTATTTGATCTGACATCATGGATCCACAACCCACATAAATTGTCATATGTTAGTATATTTGGATAAAACAGGTCCAAGCTTGCCAAAATGCCAGGAATGTGAAATATATGATGAATTTTCCGCAGTCACTGAAGCAAGCTGTCACTGTGAATCTTCCACGAAGCATAAACATATAAACCACAAAACGTATGCCACAAAACTCTTCAGTAATCATCAGTAGCCCATAAAAGATCAAACAGAGAGTTGTTTATGCAAAGCATCCACATGTGTTACTTAGTAGCAGGAGTCCCTAATTCAGCTGCTGCTGCCAAAGCTTTGTTTATCATTGTATGAAAAGTCGCCCAAGTTCATAGTGTGTGACACACGGCCCATGAACTCCAGCAATGCCACGTACATGTGAGAAAGGACCTCGCGTTTCTCAGGAAGAATAGACAGGGCAGTGTGCTGTGTGAGATCAGCACAACTTATAAATATTTGTTGGCTCAGAAGCAGCTGACTGTTTTGCTAACCACTTCTTAAACACACATTGTGCCTTAGTCTGACTATACATGTCTGTCCTGAAGCTGTTCTAGATTTCACTGATGATGCCATTTCCTGTATGTTATTTTGGAGATAGTGATTGTCAGTTTGTGTAGTACTAGTATTACCTTAAATGATCATGGCCATGTGTGTCTGGTTCTCTTATTTTAACCACATTTATCCTTAACTTTGTCTCTTTTCTTTGATCACTTTGCTTTCTTTTATCTCCTTATGGGGCAGTCTTTTCAATTGAGAACTCTGGGGGATGTAATTACAGAGGTGCTAGATCACCTTTACACCTCGCATAAATCACATTTTTACTCTGCAGCCTGCACAAAAAATAGATTGGCATAGTATTTAGCAGTCAAATGGGTTTTATTGTCATTCTTTCATATAAGTTGTTTACTTTTTGTTTCTTCAGTACCAACACAAAACAATACAGTAGTACAGTACATATGACAAAGAACAAATACATCACATTGTGAAGTGAATGCTCAGTATACAATAAATACCCAGGACAGTGCTTGACAGAACAATAGAAGAATATTGGAATGATTGAATTATGGCTGCATAAATAATTTAATACACAATTATTCATGTGAATTATTCTACAAATAATTGATTAGCTTAAATATGACATAAATGAGAAAGTCTGAAACAAATATGTATCATTTGGTATTTGTTTTTATTGTTCGTTCAATAAACTGGGAGGAACCTCTTGGAACTGGGTTGTATTTGGATAATGGATTATGGAGAATTGCATTTTCGCAGTAATAATATCCAGTTTAAATTATATGTGGAATTTGATAAGCAGTTTATTATAAATGTAAAAAAAACCCCGAAAGATAATTTAATTTTGTGGATTTAAGTGGAGCTTTGTCTCATCCTCTTCATCTAAACTATAATAACTCATACAGGCATTTATCATCACTGTGCTTAACCAGCATCATAAAACTACAAATGAGCTGTGATGCAAGGCTGTACTGTAACATCATCCATTTATTTGTCTGTATTTGATTACCAAACAGGTATTTTTTCAGGTGCTTTTTAAAAAGTTTGTGTTATAGCGAAAGACATCACTGCTTTGCTCATACTGAATTGCACCATTTTTTTGTATGAAAGTACTGCTGTTTATGTTATTACTCTTTTGATGTCTCTCTTCTTGCTGCCATAAATCCAAGTTCTTTCTATTGTATAGTCATAGCAGTGTATGACTAAAAACCCAGTGCAAACAGTTGAATGTGACTCTATTAGTGCACTATCAGGCAGTTTTGCTGGAAAAGCTGTCCCAGTAGCAGCAATGCACTAAGGAAACTGTGCCAAGCAGTTTCACAGAATCACCAAGATCAGAGGTAAAAAGTGTCTTAGAAGAGAAAAATAGCATTGCCTCTGAGGTCCATGAGGCCACACAGTCCATGAGACAAAGCTGTAATTTTAAAAAGTAGGTGTTCAGTGATGGTTATTCTAGGATGGGTATTGGCATTAGTCTTGAGTAATCCAGGTGGGTGATCAGAAGCAACAGTGTGTTGCTCAAGACTGCACTAACTGTACTTGTACCATTGCCACTTTTATGCCATGCAAATTGATACTATTTACTATAAAATTCAACATTTAGTCTTTTAACATTCTTCTGTATTTAAGGACAAAACTAAATCACTAAAAATTAAAGTGGAGACCCTCGAAATAGTAATACACCTGGAAGAGAATAGATCTGATATGAGAATCAGAATATGTGAGAGAGAGAGAGACAGAGAGAGAGAGAGAGAGAGAGAGAGAGAGAGAGAGACAGAGAGAGAGAGACAGAGAGAGAGAGACAGAGAGAGAGAGAGAGAGAGAATGTGGAAAACATTTGTCTTATGATGAAGATTAGGTGGAATATTTCACACACTTGTGCAGAATGAGACAGAAGGTAGTGAGAATTTCCGCTCTGCAGTTATCACATCTACCCTTATTCTGTCCCTACACTCTGCATTTACACCTAGTCTGTCCCATTTTGCTCACTTTCCTCATTTAATCACAGCTTACTGTCCTTATGAACCTATCCTGTCTCTGTCCTTTATAATGCTCCTGTTATTGTGTCTGTTACAGTCCTGATCTCTCATACTGTGTTTGTCATTTTCCCTTCTGTTCATTCAGTTTTTCAACTTTCTGCCCTATCGCTATAATTCTCCCTTGATCCTTTATCCCTTTCCAGATCTTGTACTGTATCTATTTTTTTCTTTGTTCTAAGGCCCACTCTGCACCCTACATTAAACCTCACCCATGGGCACAGGTCTCTTTTGGTAGACTTTTTGGTTAAGCAAGAAAGTTTGCCATGTCCATCCAAATTCTGGTGCTTCTGACCCAGCAGACGGTGAAGATATTTGCTTTGCTATTCACTTTACAACTTTAACTCCTTTGATTGATTTCTGATTGTTTCTACCTGTTAATTATTAAGTTTGAGCATATCAAGGACTGCTATGTTTATCTGTGTCTTAAAATGTCTTGTTGTGTATAACTCATGCAGGCTTAATGATTTGCAAATCTGTCTTCTCATACTTTAGACCCTGTACCAGTTTGGCCCATTTCCAAAATACAGATAATCCACTTTTAGTTTGCCAACCTGTGGTTTGACCACTACCTGCTATAACAAAAACAAATCATTAATAGAGATTAATGCCTGTTAACCATGCCATGTCAGTGCATGCATCCTGCACCTGCACATTACAGCATTCAGTCACATACTTTTGCTGACTTTGAGCTTAGTTGATCTTGACTATTACCAAATTTTTTGCATATTGTCATGCATAGTGAAAATGCTGATGTGGAATATTAGGCATGAGCTTTGTTACATTACAAGATCCAACAGGAGAAAATCCAACTTGGCTCTAACTCCATGGTCTGCTTCAGAGAGCAGGAATCTTATCCAGCATTGCAAACATATCATATTGAATATATTGAATTGAATATGATGAATCATATTGAAGAAATCATATTGAATCACTGAATGCACAAGCACTTGGTGAACGCTATGCTGCTGCTGGGTAGTGTTGACATTTTTTGTTGTTTTTTTTTTACATGTGGTGGGAGGATTATGAACAAGTCAAAATAAAACCAGACAGTACACTGACACACCCATTTCAGTGTCAACCAGTGAGCCAAGCTTTTTCTATATAGGGCTTTTTACAGGCTTTACAAACAACTGCCAAAGTATTTTAAGGTTAGTTTCTCAAAGCCTATTTCTCAGCAGTCCTGTTCATGAGGTTGGGCTGGTACCTTGTGAAGTACGGGTAAGACACTGGAAAAATGCAAAACATCTCAAATTGAGCGAGAAGTAAAATGGCACTGTAGACACCATAAAGATGTGGGTACTCTAGATAGTGCCATCAGTTTGATTCTATTAACATGCGTGTCATTTGAAGCATATGTACTGTCCCCATGATCTAACAATAGAATGTCTCTCTTATGAAACACTCAGAAGTTGACTGTCACTGTGTCGCCATAAACATATGCCAAGTTAGAATTCAAGTTACATGGCCATCAAGAAAGTTATCTCATGTTATCTCTTTGTCTCAGAAGGATAAGAATACAGATCCAAACAGGAAAGTTATTTCATATTGAAATGTTTAAGCATCTTTAAAATGTGTTCAGTTCTTAATAAAATAAAAGTTTCTGCTTTAAATGTTTTATTATAAAATAACTTTCCTCTTTGGAGAGTTGAATTTTATATGCGTGTTCAAGAAGTGGTTAGCCAAAGAGTCAACTTCTTCAGAGTCGGCATATGTTTATGTTTTTCAATTCTTTATAAAACTCAATTCTCTTTAAAATACACGTCTGTTCAGTGCGGTTTAGGTTCCAAGGGTTCTAGTGTGGTGGATGGGTTCAAACAGCCATCACTGGAAAGTGGTTAGAGTGAATGAGAAGAATTCACTCCTGGCCTTAAAAAAGTTCACTATTACTCAGTAGTTACAACAGATAACATCCAACACATAACCATGAAAAAGAACAAATGTTTTATTGAGTTCAGATGTAGGCCTTGGCCCAAAAAAATACAACCCTATTCAGCACCTTAATACTTGAACCTTACCAATCTGACTTCTGTGTCTCTGCATGTCACATACCTAAGCTAAAAAAACCCAACCTAAACTATTTTTTCATCTTTACAGCTTTTGCATTTTGCATAAACCTGTGGACTTGATGACCTTAGACTGTGCACTCCGTGTTAGCAGTGGCTTTTTCACCCCTGACCACACCTTTCCTGAAGCCACTGACAGCCAGCAAGCACGCTCTCTAATTCACAGTGTTGAAAAACATTGATGTAATTGCTGCAGCTATTCATGTGCGATTTTCTCAAGACAAGATGTTGCATGTAGGGGTGAGAACTGAAAACATATATGCACACATACTAGGGTAAAAATACAAGCACATAGCATGCGCAATCTTGTTCCAGAGAGAAGTGGGAGCCTAATGCATCATCTTTTGAATAAACTTTGTAAACATGTGTCATAGTTTCACTGTGTTAATACATGCCATTAGTTATTCAAGCAAACACTGATGGTGTCATACACACACAACAGGCTGTCAAAGTGCATTTGTGTACTAGAAAAAAAACCTAGAGGAAAGCATTACATTAAAAAAGTTTTCTCTCATAAGGGTCCAACTGTAGTTGTTCATTGGTGATAGGGATGGCCACAAACAGAGTGAGCTGGAATTCTCCTCTGGGCAATTTTCTCTTCCCTGCATAACCTGCATTTAATCAGATAGATATACTTGCATAATTACAGTTATTATTGTCTTTCCTGTCAAAGGCTTTTAAAGATGTTGAAGATATGATTCCAGATCATAAATAAAAGTGCAATTTTTAAATCAGACATCAGTGAAGGAAAGCATTCATCATAAATCATTAGATTGTTTCTATTCATAGCCTTTCAATAAATCTAATAAATTGCTAATCAGTATGAAATCTCTAAACATATCTTAGGCCAGATATCTTGGGCATCTCACCTGGATACTGTCGTCTTGTAAGAACTGCTGCTTTAATCATAAAGACTATGATACTTATTCGAAACACTTTGTACTGTTTGATATTATAAGATACAGTACAATTCTGAAAGAGTAATGATGTGGAGTTCGACAATTTTGTATTACACTGAATAGTTCTATCTTGGAGTTGTATTGAAACAACATCTCAATCTAGCCAGGGGACATTATCAGTGATGAAACCTGGGGTCCTTGGGTGTTTTGGGTCTTTCCACAGCAGACACCCTTTCCTATGCAGCCCAGCCCAAGTTGATCAAGCTTCAGCTTGTGCCCTAGTAGCAGACTCCCACAAATCCACTCTCTTGATCCAGAGCCTCCTTCAGGCTTTCTCTGCTGCTACTGGTTTGGTACAGACGGCTTTCTTTCTTTTCTGACCTGTGATGTCAAATACAGAGTATGCTCTATTCGGGGACTGCCATGCAAAGCCTCTGCCTCCACAGATAAACAGCTGGTCCTTCAGCTCTCTTATGAACAGGTTTGCACTTTGTGTGGTTTTCCTCATTTGTGGTAACATTATGTGAGAAAATAACACAGTATAATTGAAAAAGAAAAGGTTTATGGAGATTTATTACAATCAGGACACAATCCCACAGCACAAATAGTAAAAAATATTCAAATGTGAGACTTGATAAAATCTCTTAAAGACAGAAAGAGTAGTTACTTGTACTCCTTTTTATTTATTTATTTATTTTTTTACAGTTTATATGATAAAGATGTCTACAGACCTGCATGCTTTGTTAGCTGGCTATAAGGCAGTAGAACAAACTGACCGACAGGGAGCACTGGTCTTGTTCTGCAGTTGTTTGATCGTTTGGCTGAGATCAGCAGCAGGTCAAGCCAGCCATGCCTAATGAGAAACAGCATTAATTTCCTCACTTGTCTGAAGCCCCAAAACACATGAAGATACAAAAAGCAAGTGGGAGGGAAAAGGGCAAAGCAAGTCTAGTGTCAGCATGGTGCTGCATAGCATCAACGTCCTTATTGTTTCAGCTGTGGGATCACTGCCTCGTTGCTAGCACTGTTCTTCTCCAAGTTTACATTAAACACTTAGTTACAAACATTGATGTGTGTTCTAGTGATGCCTTCTGGTATTACTTGGCTGAGAATTGACATCATGCTGACATTTCAGCTGGCTATAGAGAAAGAGGTTGATATACCTGAATTCCAAAGGTGCTATAAAAATGCTGTGAATTTCTCTGTTTTGTGTTTGTCTCCTTGATCAGGCTGAACTTTTAACAAAATAGATTTAACTGCTTTGGTTCTTTTTTTTGCTGTCTAACCTGTCCTATCTCGTTTCCCACTTTCATCCTGCTTTCATGCAAATTTGATAGACTTGAGTTGCAAAGCATGTATAGTTGAATGGTATTACATTCTGTACAATTATCATCATATCACTGTAGCATGGGTACTGTGTGTGTGTGTGGTTGTCTGTGTGTCTGCGTGTGCACTCATGTGCATGCATGTATGTGTGGGTTAATGTTTATTACCCCACTGGATACACATCTGGTTGTGTAAAACTGTAAAATCGGAGGAAAGTTGGAAATAAATGCTTTTCCTTGTTGCCTAGTCATCCCTAACTGCCTATTATTTTTATGAAAGCATCTGTCATCTGCTGAGTTATACTTACCTGTCCACAGGTGTGTGCCTCTCTACATTCCATTTGCAAGCTTATGATGATGATAAAGTGATAATTATTATTATCCCCCCTGAGTTAAGTATAGCTGTGGCTCTGTGGTTCTGGTTGCACTCCAGCAGGCTGAGGTTGGAAAGAGATGCATACAGGAAAATTGTAATGAAGGCTGCGAATCATGCTTTCACCCTAAAACTGCCAGTGAAGCTTCATAAGCCTCTTCTCAGTGTAACTGAATGTTAAATGAGCACCCAAATATGGCATGCCAAGGACTGGTACTTAGGGTCAGAAAAACATTAAAAGCTTTTAAAAATATTTTTTCCAAGTAGCAAAAGTGCAAGCTCAGGCCCTTTGTTGTATTTATGTTTGCTTTTTTTTGAATGTCTAAAAAAATTTTTTTCCAGTATTTCAATAAAGTACAACTAATTCACACCAGTGAGCTTTCAGTGAAAGTGGTTTACAGGCTTACTGTTCACATTATCACATGGTCTGGTTTTAAAGTGTGCTCCATCAGTGATGTGCCTCAGAATCATACTGGGGCATAATCACTAATAGCCCTAACTCTCAGGTTATCACTTCCCCTGCAGATTGTACTGAAACATTGTAGTGAGGTCATAGTGAGACAGTAATCCAGTAATCCTGTTGCTTTTATTTCAGCATTTGGGTAAAATCCCAGTCAGGCCCTGATTAGGCAACTGGGCAGAACAGGCTTAAGGATTCTGTCAATCAGTTCTCCAGACAGTGATATCAGCAACATGTCAAACTTCTTGGTCATACAGCACAGGAAGTTATGCAGAAAAATGTTGGAATATGGATCATGCCCTGAACTGTAAGGAGATCCTCAGCTTAAATATAATTATAGATTATTTACTATAAAGGCACAAGTGTGCATATGTATGTGTGTTCCTTTGTACACGTATTTTACCTTGTATACTAAAAAATGTCTTAGACTGAGCAATTAAGACAGCAATCTTCTTTGACTCAGTAGTATACATATTAAAATATACACCAATCAGCCATAACATTAAAAACAATATTGTGTAGGTCCCCCTTGTGCCACCAAAACAGCTCTGAGCCATCAAGACATGGACTCCTCTTAAGGTGTTCTGTGGTTTCTGGCACCAAGATATCAGCGGCAGATCCTTTAAATTCCAAGGTTGGGTCTCCATGGACGGGATTTGTTTGTCCAGTACATTCTACAGTTGTTTGATCAGATTGAGATCTGGGGAATTTGGAAGCCAAGTCAATACCTTGAACCCTTTGTCATGTTTCTCTATCAGTTCCTGAAAAATGTTTGCAGTGTTATCCTGCTGAAAGAGGCCACTGCCATTAGGGAAGACTGTTGCCATGAAGGGATGTACTTGGTCTGAAACAATGTTTAGGTAGGTTGTAAGTGTCAAAGTGAAATCCAGATGAATCCACATGAATTCCAGGACCCAAGATTTCCCAGCACAACATTGTCCAGAGGAACACACTGCCTCCACCAGCTTGCGTTCTTCCCATAGTGCATACTTTTGCCATTCCCTCCTGAGGTAATCGACATACAAGCACCCGACCATCCTCATGATGTAAGAGAAAATGTGATTCCTCAGATGGGGACACCTTCTTCCATTGCTCCATGGTCCAGTTCTGATGCTCACGTGCTTATTGTAGGTGTTTTCGGTGGTGAACAGGGTTCACCATTGGCACTCTGAATGATCTGCAGCTAAGTGGCCCCATATGCAGCAAGGTGTGATACACTGTGTGTGCTGACACCTTTCTATTGTCACCAGCATTATATTTTTCAGCAATTTCTGCTACAGTAGCTCTTCTGTGTGATCAGGCCAGACAGGCTAGCCTTCAATCTACATGTGCATCAGTGAGCCTTGGCTGCCCACGACAATGTCACTGGTTCACCTGTTGCCCTTTCTTGGACCAATTTTGGTGGGTACTAACCACTGTGTAACAGGAAGACCACACAAGACCTGGAGTTTTGGAGATGCTCTGACCCAGTTGTATAGCCATCACAATTTGGTCTTTGTCAGAGATGCTCAGTTCCTTACACTTGCCCATTTTTCTCGCTTTTAACACATCAACTTTGTGTGCTCACTGTTATTCACTGCCTAATATATCCCACCCCTTGACAGACGTCATTGTAGTGAGATAATCAATGGCATTCACGTCACCTGTCAGTGGTTTTAATATTATGGGTGATTGGCATATAAAGTATATCATAGATAGATAGATAGATAGATAGATAGATAGATAGATAG
>JAOVVH010000054.1:16350414-16367506 GCA_028566435.1 Scorpiodoras heckelii
ACACACTCACACACTAGGGGCACTTTAGAGACACCAATTAACCTAATATGCATGTCTTTGGACTGTGGGAGGAAATCGGAGTACCCGAAGGAAACCCACGTGGACATAGGGAGGACATGCAGACTCCACACAGAAAGGACCCAGACCGCTCCACCCGGGGATTGAACCCGGGGCCTTCTTGCTCTGAGGCAACAGCGCTACCCACCGAGCCACCTTGTCACCTGTTCATAATATTGAATATTTTTATTACGCACATACCTGCAGGGTGTCCTGATAATTCAGCGCCAACTGTAGAGATTCTTCTAACTTATTGTGGCACTCAGTCCAGATCTTATTTAGATTGTTCCATGTGCAGTAGAGCTAAAACAGTTGATTGAGCACAAAAGTTAGGATTAGCCATATGTAATGAGTATTTTAGGAATTGGTGAAATACAGACCTCATCTAAGCTTTTTGTGACTTCTGGCTTGTCTGTGTCTCCACATGCAGACATTAGCTCCATTCCCAAAACCCCAAGTGTGTCCAGTTCTCCTTGTAGTCCATCGATGTCCTCTCTCAGTGTCTGTGAATGAACCATAGAAGATGGATGAAAAGTGTACAGTAAATACATAGAATGCGCATGGTCCTAAAAGCTATGTGCACTCATATTTAGAGATTTTATTGTAAGGACATATTCAGCCCCACAATTTTCCATTTTGAACATTATTTTTGAACAACAATGATTTCCTTCTCTCTTTAAGGCTGGTCAAAGGACCACACATTCATATATTCAAATCTAGTTTGTAAATTACTTTACTAGCTTGCATTTTAATGTACAAGCTGCAGTGTAATACCTGCATCGTGACCAAGCTCTGCTGGATGGTTTCGGAGTCTGTTCTGCTTGAGTTGAGATCTAGCAGACTTTGTTGGGCATCATTCAACCCAATCGTCATGCTGCTTATGTCATTCCAGAACCTTGAAGCCAAATCAAGGAGATGGAGGAGCCACTTCTCCCTCTCCTGACACTGCCTGTGAGTCTCCTCCCACTGGGTGGTCAGGCTGCTCACCCGCTCCTGGATGGCTACATGGAGAGCAGAGTTTAGTTAAAAGAAAGCTACATTTCAAAAATGAGGCACTGATTTTCAGTAGTTATGATTCTAAAACATAGCCAGGGAATGTACCAAGAACACGGTGTGGCCAAAAGTATGTGGACACCTGGCCATGACGCCCATAAGTAGGTCGTGCCCAAACTGTTGCCACAAAGTTAAAAGCTCACAACTGTCTATAACGACTTTTTGTGCTTTAGCATTAAGATTTCACTTCACTGGAGCTGAAGGGCCCAAACCTGTTCCAGCATGACAGTATCCCTGTGCACAAAGAGAGCACCATAAAGACTAGGCACGCCAAGTTTGGTGTGGTACATTGAGTGACCTGCACAGAGACCTCAACCCTACAGACCTGAAAAGCTGATTATGTGCCAGGCTTTCTCATCTGATAATAGTACCTGACCTCTTGTGGCTGAATGGACAAATCCTACAAGCCATGCTCCAAAGTCTAGTGCAAAGCCTTCCCATTGGCATCGAGGTTATTATAACACCTAAGCAACTAAATCTGAAATGGGATGTTCAACAAGCACATGTGATTGGGTATGATTGGTCAGTTGTCCACCAACGTATTGGCCATGAAGTGCATGCCCAGCACATATTAATTAATAATAATACCTAAATAATAAAACCTCATAGTTTAATCAATTTCTATTGAAAATGGAAATAGAGATTTAAAAAAAGAAATCTGGTTACCTGTGCCTATGGAGCCGCCTCCTGCTGCTTGTGTGTTTGCCAGCAGCTCCTCAGCTTGAATCTTCACACTATTAAGACTCAGCTCCAGCTTGGAGAGCTCAGCCAGTGTGTTCTTGTTGTCCTTCAGCTGCTCCTGAATGCGTGGAGTCAGGCCCTGCAGAATCACCGTGGCCTGCATGTGGTTGTACAGACGCTCGAGGCTTTCCCCTATCAGAATCATCCTCTCATTCAGCTGCAGGATCGAGAGGCAAGCATTGGGTGGTGACAGAGACTGGGCTCAGCACAGCAGTGACAATAACATGGTAGTGTGTATGGTGCTGGTATACGAATCAGGTGCAGTGGTGTTGCCATATATTTCATGTTTGTAAACACCCAGGCACAGTGTCTGTTAATCTTCCTCTAGCTTGTTGTCAGTAATCAGTTTTGGACAATAACACTGCAGTCAGCTGGAGATTTTTTTTTGTTGGCAGACATTCAACTGAGAAATGACACTGAGGTGTTTAAAATCAATGCAACCTGGATGTGTCTAATAAACTGGCTACTCACTATATATTCTAGTCAGCTAATAATGACAAAATCTTAAGATACTTATGCATTTTTACACTTTAAATGTTTCTGTGTATAAGTATTTATAGGTGTTTTTTTGTGTATATTACCTGTGCATACCGTGGCAGGGACTCTTCAAGGACTCCAGCAGCCTCTCGGACTCTGTCTCTGACGGTCTGGTAGTGCTCCTCAGCCTCGGTTGCTTTCTGGCAGTATTTCTGTGCCTGGTCAGGACTCAGGTCTGACAGACGCTTGGCTAACATTCCTAATCTGAATATTAAAGGTTTGTGCTCAGCTATAGACTCCCTTAGGCTCTGTATAAAAAGTCAGAAATAATCAGCAGTGGATTATGAGAATTTGTGTGTCATAAATATGTCATATTTCACTAAAGACAAGTGCTATGACTTTAAACCATTTGATACAAGCAAGTGTGTTCAAATCATCTTTGAATGGATGACCTAATAAGGAACTCTTGGTAAACTGAAAAAAGGTCCTCAACAAAGGCCTGCCTGTTGGAACAGGAGGAGGGAGCACTGTAGAGGCTTGGTTTTTAGTACCTGTAAGAGCTCCTGTTGTTCTCTGAATGCCTCATAACTGATGGTGTTCAAAGCAAGCTGGTCAGTAAGGGCTTTGGTTTCCTGTAACCATGGCACCACTTCGGCATAGCCCTCTGAGAACTGGGACAAGAGAGACTGAGCATGCTCCAGCTGCAGCACCACATGGGAATTAGTGCCAGTGGTTATCTGACAATGTTCCTCTAGAGTTTCCAGACTTGTCTGTTAAAAAAATGATTGGAGGAATTTAAATATGCAGAGTTTACATCAAAGGTTTAACACTAGAACTTAGAAGATTAAATAGCTGAGGCACTTGTTTTTAATGTTAATAAGTTCATGATTGATACCTGTAGGCTTCCTGTATGCTCACTGTCACTATATGCCTGTAAGAGGTCAGAAACCTTCACCATTTTCTCTATGTTAAACCTGTGCTGAAGAATCTCCACCGCGAGTATCTGTTGAAAACAATATTTAAAAATCCCCAGTGATTCAAGATACAACATTTCAATATTTATTACGATAAAGGGTGTTAACATAACAGTTTTAGTTAAAAAAAAAGTGAAATTCATGCATATAGTAACTCATAAGAAACTCACTTTCTGCTCATAGAGCTGGGTAGCAATGACATCAGCATCCAGGTGGATGACTTTGAGGTTCTCCAGTCCCTCTGTTGTTGCTTGAAACCAGGCCATTTCTTTTTCAGCTGCTTTTTCCAACTGCAAAAGAAATACAACCATAAACATGCCAAAAGAAAATGCATACAACTAGAATTCAATCAATAACTAAGACAGAAACAAAATCCATCTAAACATGACTTCACAATCAGGTACTTACTATAAAATAAAACCTAAAATGTATTTTTTAAATAAGAATTGAATGAGTGAAGTGGGTTTTATTTTGCTTTTACCCTCTGTCTCTCAGCAGCACATAGCACTGCATCTCCAGTTTGAGCTGTTCCCAGAAGTTCCCTCTCGATGCGGCCCAGCCACAGGTGGAGGTCTTCCTGACTGGAGGTGCATCGGCTAGAAGCCTCCAGCGCCTGCTCCAGCCTCTGCAGAACATCAGCACTGCCTAGACTGAGCACTGAGTACCGGATCCGCATGCTATTTGCCTTCTCTTGTACCAGCTGAGACTCCTCCTCTGTGAAAAAATGGGTTAAAATGACCAATATTTGCATTTTTAAATTACTTTTATCATTATGATTAATGAAGAGAGAGATACCTGAGACTATGTCCATGAAATCATGACAGCACTGTTGAAGTTTTCCTAAGTCCGCACTCATTGCTTTTATTTCCTCCATGACAGCCTAGAGAAAAAACATTGCAACTAACAAAATAGAAATATACTGTCTCTAAATTATATACAGTTTGCCAGTTAGTTTTCCGTCTAATCACCTTGGCTCGATCAGTGGCTTCCTGTAAATGGAGCATTGCTCTCTCTGCAGAACGGAGCTCAGCTAAGTCCTGCTCCATGGATATTAGCCACTGATGAAGACTGTCTATGCTCTCCTGAAAGAGCTGAGCCCGGGGCAAAATTAGCTCCAAACTCTGCCTCCTATTAACATAATAAATACGTTTGCTCTTAATGGATTACAATAACGTATTGAGAAGACACAAAGAGCTTTGAGGGCATCATGCTGACCTGCTAATAGCACCTGAAAGAAGAGCTTCCCACTTCAGTTTGAGTTGGGGAAGTTGGAGTTTGGCTTTATCCCTGTCTTCCTCCTGAAGCCCCTCTGCGAATAGTGGGCCGTCCTCCATCATCGTTTCCATGCTAGACCTCCTGTCCTCTAGAAGACGCTGCAGAAGCTGTTGGATAAAAACAGTTCACACTATTTGAAAAAAAACTGTTAGAACATTTACTCTAAGTATTCTGAGACTTTCAACCCAGTGTGTTGAAATGCAATTTCTACTGGGCTTGTGTATAGCTAGCTTGTTTAAGTGTGCGTGTGTTTGTCTCATGTATCAAGGCCTCATTGTGCTTATCCAGGCATATTTCACCTTCCTCACTACAATAACAAAAGACAGCCATTTCAGGCTGAAAAGTGAATAACTTCCTTTCAGGAACTGTACACAAAAGCATTCATGATCTCACTGTGAGCATGAACTTCTCATGGGAAGTGCAGGTTCACAATAAAGTGCTTTAAAGTGCTTTATAAGAATTTCAAGGTTGAATTCACGTTTAAATACACTGCACTACAAGTAGGAAGGGCTATAAAAAGAGTACTTTATTATGGAGGTGGTTTTAGGCATACCTTCTGTTCTTGAAGTTGAGCTTTCACTACTTTAAATTCAGATGAAGGAGGTTTTTGATTTGCCACGAGTTCTTCAATCTCACAAACCCATGTTAATAACGTCTGCAAATTTTGCTTAAACATTTCAGGATCCCCAAATCCATCTGTCAGAGCCAAAGTACTCCTGGTACTCTGGAATAAAGAAAAGATCACATGCCGATATGTCAAGAATTCACAGAAGTTAGTATTAGATATCATTTAGCGGCCAATCTTTCAGTGGTAATATAATGTGGTAAAAGTATTAACATCACCTTCCATCTATCCAGACTTAATTCCTTCTCCAAATTGGACTTTCCATCACTTTGAAGCTATGAGCAAAATGTATATGTTCTTTATTTGTTATGTGAATAGTAAATATGAGATTAAGAAAATCTAAGCTCTAAGGATCTGTGATCTTATATAACTTTCTCAACCCTATAAACGTATAGAAAACATATAGTGACATCATCCATAAATATTTTCCTGTTATTCTATTAAATAAAAGAAAGAAAAGAAACTGGCAGAGAATATCTAAACATCTGAGAAGGATATCACTGCATCATCAGGATGTGTTATCACAAAACCAATGTTATCTTCAAACTTAGTTCTGTGCTTCAAATGAAAAATTTTAGTACTTAGAAATCTAAACAAAAAAATAAAATAAAATCAGAACAACCTCTGCTAATTCTTCAGCCACTCCTGTGAGGACCCTAACCGTCCTGGTAATAACAGGATCTCCGCCTTTCTGTCCTGGTGGATATTCTGTCACCTCCACAATTTCTGTCACAATGGTCTCAGTAACTTCTGTGACTTCAGTGACTTCTCGAGTGCTCAGAGTTTTCCATGACCATGGGCTTCCAGAGTCTCGTCTCTGCAGGGTCCCTCTTGTCTCTTGTGCTGTTCCACATTGTCCCAGAGGTGATCTCCTGTACTCGGGAAGATTGGTTCTCCTGGGCAAAGACCCATTGTATAGTGTTTTGGCTGGGGAAGGAGTATTTCTCCAAGCATTATCCAAAGTGCTGGTGGTTGTGATAGTAGGAGCAGGTGAGCCCCTGTTTTTGTCTGGCGTGGGAACTTGTGGAGAGATTTGGTCCACATCCTCTATTTTCCTCTCCTCCTTAGCAGGTTCTGTGACAGGCCATTCCCTCTGTCGCTGGTAGCATTCTTTGAGGAAAGCCTCGTTTGACCTCACTTGCTTGGACTTCTGACCCAAGCAGCTAGGTCTACTTATGAGGTTACCCATGATCCTTCAGCCTATAGGCAAATAAGTCGTGAGGCAAGAAGGCCCCTGGGCCATGCATGCAGGAATCGCTTCAGCTACCTAAAATAAAAGGGTTCTCAGCATGAGTGTACTTGAATATTTTAAACTTCATCCCAAACACTTCTGCCTCTCCAACACAAACACTCTGGACAAATCTAATACAGACTGCACACCACAAAACTCAATTAAACTCCCTCAAATACCATGAAGGGGAAACCATCTACAAACAAACAGTAAAGTTTGTAGCACAAACTAAGTCTCTTTTCTAACCCAATACATTTCCTAAATAAATACACAAGCAATTCTGATTGTGACTGCATTGAAAGTTTGGGGCACAGAAATGCAAGTGACAGACTTCTCTATGAGGCAGGCTCTTCCAGGATTCCCGCTGTTTGCTATGGCGGCCAGAATTAGTGTCCCCTGTCAGGACTGGCCCCAGGAAGTCACTGGGAAACCATTTATCTCCTGATCAAATATGACAGGCATAAAAATGCTGCTACACTTCTTGAGTCAAAAGGTGGGGGTTCTGTTTTTTTATTCTTTTGGCAGACAGGATTGGGATATTTGGAGGAGAGCCAGAATCAACATGTGGAAGAGGAATATATATTGTAAAAAAATAAATAAAAACACAAAACAGTTGGCCTGATAGGCCTGAGATAACAGAAAAATAAAAAACATTCCTATAATATTAAAAAATACAATGAACAGCAAAACTAGGACATTTCATTTATAGCGTACATTTGTGTGAGTATAGCTGCTACTGAAGACAATCTTCAGCATTATTTAACTCAATACTAATACTATTACAATGCCCAAAAAGCCCAAAATTATTAGTATGACCAATAAAGTAGGAAGACAACAATAGGAAGCCTTTTATATTGGATATGTACAAAAAGACCTATAGTAGTTTAAACAGATCTCATCACGATAGGAAAGAAAACCCAGTGAGAACTGCATGCTGCAGGTTATCTAGGTCAGACCAGGTCATTCTGGATCAGTGTACATCAATGTAGTGCAGCCTGAGAGACTTGGACCCATCCAATTAGAAGTTTGGGATCAATGGAGGAGAAGCTATAGTTGACTAGACACCATCATATATGTACTATAAACTGTAACTGTTAGCAACTACATTCTATATTGGCAGATATAAAATCTGTTTTTGGTTTGCATAATCTGTATCATGTTACTTCAACAAAGCCTGATGGATTTAATTCATAACTTAATGATGCTAACTGATACTAAAATTTCATTGGCCTGCTGGTTGTAAATGTCATGTAACTTTCTTATAAGAATAGTTTTAAAAAATGGTAAAAATGTTTTTGGCAAGACTGGTCTATCGTCTCATAGACTGGCATATTTATGCTCAATGATAAGCAGTTATATTGGAGACAACTCATTCATTCATTCATTATCTTAACCGCTTATTCCTGTCCCCAGGGTCATGAGAGAGCCGGTGCCTAGCTGGCGGAATAGGGCGCAAGGCAGGATCAACCCTAGACAGGGCGCCAATCCATCGTAGGGCACATGCACTCATACACACACACACTCACACACACATACACACACTCTAGGGGCACTTTAGAGACACCAATTAACCTAATATACGGTCTTTGGACCGTGGGAGGAAACCGGAGTGCCCGGAGTAAACTCATGCAGACACGGGGAAGATATGCAGACTCCACACAGAAAGGACCCAGACCGCACTCCACCCGGGGATTGAACCCAGGACCTTCTTGCTGTGAGGGGACAGAGCTACCCACCGAGCCACCATGCCGCCCATTGGAGACAACTGAAGGTCTAAAATACAAGATCACTCCATGATCATTAAATATTTCATGTGTACCTCTAGTACTTCAACAGACACGGTACCCTTACATTGCATTTTCCTTTGAAAGTAAATGTATGTAGCTATCATATGATCAACACCATCCAATACCACTGTAGACTCATTATGGGAGCATTTTTTCGAGTGTAAAATATAAAACAGACTTGAATGATTAAGAAACTGTGCCAAACAAGTTGTCAACTGACAGCTATCAAATTTCATCCAAGTGCAATTTGAATAAAAACTCTAACACCCAAATATATTGTGCATGAAACCGATTTTCTACAAATCTGATCTTTCAAAGCAAGCACTCTCACTCACTCAATACACAAAATAAGCTATTCAACCTGTTTAAGTATACAACACACTGAAATACTGTATATCACAGCACAGCCATTATCAGGGATGATCCAAACCACCTTCCATTAAGCTTGAACAGTCTGTTGTTTAAGGCCTCCCATCTAGGCATTGATTTTTAGCGCAAATATCACATACAGAATCTCAATGAATCGATTTAACCTAAGGATGGTGAATTATTCTAATGGATAATCTATAACATTTTCAATAAGGCAGAAAGCTTGAAAATATAGCATAGTATTTTGTTGTAGCTATCCATCCATCTATCTATTATCTTCCACTTTATCTCGCTAGTCGGGGTCACAGGGGTCTAACGTAACTAATAATCGTTACATACATTAATCATTCTACGGACAACCTGGTGAAATCTAAAGAAAATATATATTTTTTTCACTTTGAAGCTTCCATGGCCACCAAAGCTATCCCAATGTTGGGAAATGATTGTGTTTGTATAGCCTGGGGCTACTATAACAATACCAAACCTTCGTTTGACCCCAATATGGCAAATAAATGGAGACAGCTGGTGTTAGACATTACAGGGCAGAATGAGTGGTTGCACTTGTAGAGTGTATATCTTTACTTTTATTTGATAATAGTGATAAATTAAAATTCTATATTCCAGTCTGGGAGGCTTTATGTAGTAATCAAGATAGTGGGTTCTCTAATTAAAAAGGATAGCTGTAGGGTCCCCCATGGGACACATAAAAGCCCTTGATGGTATTGTTCAGGATGTGATCTAATACTAAGACTGACAGTCAACAGATAATGCCAATGAATGAACCAGCATAAATTTTTGTCTCTGTTGTCCACTATGCCTCTGATTACAAAGTATGTTTCTTTCAAAATCATTAAACATGAATTGGTTACAATGATTTGGTGGATATATAATACACAGAATTTCAAATTTGATTATGTAAATTAAACTGTTACCCCTGACCTATAAAAATTTGTTCTGAAACAAATCTAAATCACATTTTGTCAAAAAATAAAGTATACTCACAACAGCAATGAAGCAAGCCTAAAGGACACACTTTGCAGAGAGAAAACTAATGAGAACTAAAATTCCTCCAAGCTGTTCCTGCTCATAATGAATTCATAACAAAATCCCATTCAGTCAAATAAGAGCAGTCCACATAGCATCACAGACACTGTTCGCCTCTCCCTGCTGAAGCAGCATAGTGGAGAAGTTTGAAAGAGCCCATCCCAGTCTTAAAGGTTTACCGGTTTCTGACCGTTAAGGACACTGATTCATACTTACCCCTGGCCACTGAGGACAAACAGCTAACAAAACAATTCCATTGGTTCTTCTGCATTCAAACCAGAGAACAAAAATCTTCAGCATCCTTTGAAAGATCTGCTTTTTCACTGGCAGACTCATACATAGGCATACACATATTGTGCACTTGTGTACACTCCCTCAGTCTTCTAAACACACTTTTAAACACAAACACACACACACACTAGGTCATGCTTTTCCGTTGCCCACGGTCACAGGCGAACAATGTCCTTCCCTGGCTTCAGCCTCCCCCTCCCATCGACACTCTCTGTCCTCTTTGTTGCACCCTCTTCGATAGAGAAATTCCTTCCTCGTTGAGCCAACTGATGGGACGTGCACCCACTGGAACCGAGTGTTTCGGCTGTACTCCACTTGTCTCCAGGTCAGAAATAAAGCATGGTTTCCATTCACAGATGTAGGTAGAACTTGGTCCATACGCTAACAGTGTGTTGTGTGAACTCTCAGGCTCTTGTTTCTCTTGTACAAGACAGTTGGACAGCGGAGCACTCTCTCATCTCCGTGGCTCCTTCTTTCCCTCCATTGGCTAGCCCCTCCCCCAGGTCCTCTTTTGCCTCCCAAAATCCATGCTGCTTGTGAAGAAAAAAGGAGAAAAAAGTGTTCCATAAAGACCCCAGGCTGCCCCCTAACATTCACATGTTAAGTGACAGCTGCCTCCCGCGCCCATCTTGCCCACTCTCTCATTCTCTTTCCCTCCCTCATACAGCAAGTGCAAGCCTGAACAAGACCGGCGACAATAGAAGGGACCCCCACTCTTCCAGCACCACACACAACCCCCATCTCTATTCAAATCCTGCAGACTATCTCCACCAAAGCTACAAAGAGGGCTAATTACTGCAAAACATCTCCTATTACTTTTCAACTCACTTCCCGTCTCCAAAATGCCAAACAACAATCGCAATGTTAAAGACAAATTAGAAGTTTTTTTAAAGGATTAAGTCGAACTTGTCTAGTCTCAAATTTCCACTCAGCATTCAAACAGAACCTGAGCAAAAAAAGTTGTTGTTTTTTTACACATAGGTACCTAAGAATTTATTAAATAAAGTGCTTTTTAAGAAAAGCAGACTTAAATAGATCTTTGTGTTCACCATTGGATCCTTTGGGAGGAGAGATTATTATCAGCACTCTAGCAAGGTGTCAAATCTCACATAAGCCCTTAGGCCTGTGGGTATATTGAGAAATGAAGAGATAGGGAAGGAGAAGGAGAAAGAAACAGGGAAAACCACAGAGCTGGGAGTGGACGGGTATATAAGCAGGTGTGATATAACCCTGGAGAGAAGGAGCACAGGTGCTGCACACACAAACCCGTTCTGTTCTCATGCACACTCTCATGTAATTGCACCTGCACGCCACCAATTATCTATTGCACATGTTTCACACAATGCAGCAGATGGACCACATAGTTAATTGGCATTTTCATCTAATCAAAAGCAGCTTAGTCAAGCCAAACAAAGATCCACAAAAAAAAATCTGGTGACAATTAACCTTACATGTTTTTTGCAGACCTTGCGAATCGCAGCTTTCAGAATTTATCATTATCATACCTACATTAAAATATGGAGGAGTTCCTTCAGTAGGTGTGAACTCACTGTTCTCTATTGCCTACTGTCTTCATTCTTTATTCTAATAGCACAAACATTTGGGTGTGACCCTTTGAAAGCACCTCTGGGGGACAAGAAGTCTTTATCACAGAATGGCGAGACTTTGGGAGTGTGAGGGCATGAGAGAGCCTTTGAGAGACAATGGGAAAGACCTCCTCAGCCTTGAGCTTGAAGCTGTGATACAACCTTCTAGGACAACAATATGGTGGGGTTACACAATGTGGACCTCCCCTGTTGGAGGAGACCTGGGGTGAAGCATGGGTTCCAGCAGAGCAGCTGAGGGTAAAAATGGGCTGAGGAAGACGAGAGAGAGATGAAAGCTAGACAGAGTACATACTTCCCCTTCACATGAATCTGTCATTGTAATTCCAGTGGGACCAGTGTATGTGGAGACTCTCCAACCACTACACTAAGCACTTAAATTATTAACTTTGACCCATCCCCCAATTGAGACACTGGAGGATATAAAACAGACAAAAGGAAGACACGGTGAAAAAAAATAAGAGGAACAATGGCTGTTCTTATGGCAGTCCTGGGAAAGAAATTTCAATGGCAAAACCCAGCAAGGTCAAATTATTTACCCTTACTGGTTGTAGTATTTCAGTGGACTTGGCTGTAGTGCCTTCCAGAGGAATTTAGAAAGAATTGAATATTTCAGGTCTTTGAGTAAGAAGAATGAAAATGAAGTGTGGAATACCATATTTTACTTAGGTGTAGACAATTTTAAGGATATTTTGAGAGGACTGGCTAAAGCATGGTGTTAACTGCAGTTCTATTTGCATAAAATGAGATCACCTAGTAGATATAAATAGCAGTTCACATACATTACTTCATAGCTAATATGCCATGCATATATATTTTTTAACCTATTGAGGGCAGAATTAGAGTTCTACATTAAAAAAAATATTAATTAATTAACGCATACATATATATTTTTACCCTATTTATATGACATTCCCAAACAGGAGTTATTGTGGAGAAGCAAGTAAAACCTTAAATATAAAATTTTAATATAAACCACTAAATTATATTGTTAATGTTGCCAAATAACTGCTATAGTTGTTATATACACTGACATACATTGATCAGGCATTATATTATGACCACCTCCTTTTCTCTACACTCATTGACCATTTTCTCAGTTCCACTTACCATATAGCTGCACTTTGTATTTCTACAATTGCTGACTGTAGTCCATCTGTTTCTCTACATACTTTGTTAGTCCTCTTTATTCTGTTCTCTAATGGTCAGGACCCCCAGTTTTACTTAGTCTTGGAGAATTTGCCACAGCTCTTCTGTGGATGTCGACTGTCACACTTGCTTTTTTTTTTTTTCATGCAATCCCAGCAGCCTTCATTATGGTTTTTGTCTTGAATGTGGTCTGTTATGTAATATGCTGCTTTCTTTACTGACATACACACATTTTTCTGTAACATTTAATTTTTTGTTGGAAAAGTAATGCTTGGAAATCTAAAATCTTTTTACTCATTGATGCAGAAGTCATAAATATATAAATATTTAAAAAATATATCTGTACTGAATCTGTAGCTATTTTTTTCCTGTATGTATTCTGTGGTGCTGTAGTGAAGAAAGGAAGGCAGTGTGTGAGCTTGCAGTTTGGTGTCAGAGACTATCAGCAGTTTGGCATGGGCTCACTCTACTTTTGCCAGAAATTGCAGTCTGTGAGACACCTGATCCTTGATCCCTACACAGTCATCTCCTCAATGAGCTAATTATATTGTTCCCTGTGACAAAGTCTGCTTCTGTCCACTGTCTAAGGCCACATCTTTCACCACTCTCAATCAATCTGCTCCTCCTTACATGTAATACAGAAATAAAAGAAAGGGACAACATAAAGAAAAGCTTGTTCTCATCTTAATTATAGATGTTGCTGTGGTTCTTATGGACAAAGACATAAAGCAAAGATAAAACAAGTATATTAGAGGCCAAAGAATATGACAGCTATTATATTAAATAACAGTTTGATTGAATTAATTACAATTGACTGAAACAATATCATGTAGATTCTCATCATATGTATCGTTTGTTCATTTGTGAAATAAATAGCCTCAGTATGTTCATCAGGCAGATTGTAGGGGCGAAACTGTGAGATGCCAAATGGGTTGCAGATGAGGCCAAATTTGATCAAAACCCCATGTGTCCGAAGACCTGAAAGCAGCAAATTGGATTAATCCTACTGCCTTGCTCACCTCCCCCAACATTTCACTCTCTCCTCTGCCTTTAAATTTAATAAGACTTCATTGGACCCTCCAGTACACCGTAATTAGCACTTGAGCAGACACTGCTCTTTCCATGCATCTCACGTGAGGCCTTTGCTAAGTGATAAATGAATATGTACAAAAGGACCTCTTTTGAGTCGGGGGTCAAAACGAAAGCACTATTTGACAAACACAGTAATTTATCACCCTAGAGTTCACTTCCCAGAAGAGAGAGTGTGTGTATGGATGGGGTCTTCCCTGCTGGGATGTCTGGGATACTAGAAGCTGAGTCACTGAGGGGGAAATAAAGAATGACCAACTTCAAATGCCTTCAGTTTCATCTATTCACAAGCCATGCATAGTTAATTCACAAGGAGAACATTTCTGTCATGCTAAATTTCATCTTGATCTGCAGGTGTTCAGAATAATGTGCAGAAAATACTGCAGCTTTTCCCCCCACAGTGGTTGACTGAAATATTCAACATATATTTTTAATAACCATAAAATAAGGTAAATGAATTTAATGCAAACAATATTGCAGAATGTTCAGTAATTATATGCGTTTGAGGACCTGCGGTGCAACAAGTTGATTGAACTCTGTGATAAGAACGGAGGTTTACACAAGGGAGCCCTGCTGTCAGATGCTAATTATGTCTGTGGTTTGGACAAGGACAGGGCCTAGTCATTACAATAGCTTCATCGACTAAACAACTACAACTAATCAGTGCATTGTGTTACCATTTGACATCTATAATTTCCACAAGTTTTTGGCATGTTGTCCTTTCCCATGAACATCCCTATGTACACTATTGGGTTTCAATGCTTGTTCAGTTCCATAAGGAGTTTATGGGGAATCAAGAAGAACTTTCTTTCAACCCCTTTCCTAGACCCTTCTGAGTCTGTTTGCACATTATGCTGCCATGCTAATTTCAGATCCTTTGCTTTACAGAACTCATTAAAAAAAAGAGAAACCATTAAGACACACTATTTATCCAATTATTCAATATCAGCAGGAAGTCAAAAGCGAAGAGAGAAAAGAGGCCCATGGAGTGGGGATCAAGAAAAAGAAAGCATTATAGAGCACATGAGTAAGGGTCTTATGTTAAAGTTACTCCCTGCCATGTGCATAGCTACAATGCTGAAGGCAATTTTTACTAAACATATTTAAAAATAAACCAAATGGAACATTTAACCTCAGTGGAAGTGAAGCACACACAAATATAATGTGTTATTTAATAGACTTGAAATGAATAGTTTTTGAGAGATCTATTTGAATAGTTTGAGACATCAGAGATATTCATTCATTCATTCATTCATTCTCTTAACCGCTTATTCCTGTCCCCAGGGTCACAGGAGAGTCGGGGTCTAGCCGGTGGCATAGGGCACAAGGCAGGATCAACTCTATACAGGGTGCCAATCCATCGTAGGGCACACGCTCACACACACACTCACACACTAGGGGCACTTTAGAGACACCAATTAACCTAATATGCATGTCTTTGGACTGTGGGAGAAAATGAGAGTGCCTGGAGTAAACCCACACAGACATGGGGAGGACATGCAGACTCCACACAAAAAGGACCCAGACCACCCTCACCTGGGGATCAAACCCAGGACCTTCTTGATGTGAGGTGACAGCGCTACCCACCGAGCCACTGTGCTGCCTTACATCAGAGATATTGCTAAACAATATTGTCTACTATTATATGCTATCCATTCCTTGTTCAGTTGTGCCTCTGTACATTCATCAACATGTATAAAGTATCAGACAGCACAGAAGCAAACATGGATTATTTCCATGGCAAAAGCAGTAGGGCAGGACATAGAGGAAAATGTATATGGATGATGAAGGCCACCAGTTTTGCACAGTAAAGAACATCCATAGAGCCACAACCGAGATTCTGAACACCCTCACAGTTGACGATTTCAAGCACTGCTTCCAACAATGGCAGAGGCTATGGGAGCATTGTGTGTGTTCACAAGGATCATATTTTGAAGATGATAATATTGAATTGTAAATTTTTTGAGGCATTGTCAAGTTGGAACAGGTGTGGGAAATTGTAATGCTATAGCATACATACAACTGCATGCTTCGACTTTTGTAGCAATTTGTAGCAGTTTGGGAAACAGCCACATACACAACTGATGGTCAGGTGTCCACAATCTTTTGGCCACATAGTGTAGCATTCTCACTCACTCTCAGGAGAAAGTGGTCAGAACATGCTCATACTCCAAAGAAGACATCAGTTGGATGCCATCACCATTCAACTCATTACAGCTTTTCTCCTGAACAAATAATACAGTGCGTGCATTAAAGATTCTGATATGTATAATGTTACTGGGACATACACTAAATGAATAGATTACATGTTATTTTAGTCTTTTTCAATATCCTGACATACTGCGCTATTATAGTTCAACAATAAAAATATATTGTTTTGACTTTATGTTACTATACTAGACCTTTTTTGAGTACTAAACTGAACCAGTTTTTTCCATTACAATTAAGCGTTTGAATGTTAAAAACCTGTTATGTAGCTGTCAAACATACCAAACGGTCTCCTTTGCATTCCAGTCTCCTATATTTTCTACAGTATTAAATTCAGTTGCGTGGAAGACCAGTGTTGTTGATTTGAGATGCATCCCATGATAATCATAGTCACGACAGTGGCAGAAAGGAATGGGAGACAGAGCTCTGTACTGTGTTTAATATTACTGTGCATGAAACTGACAAATATTTCACAGTTCAATTTGGAAACATGATGGTCAGACATGTTTTGGTCCTGACTTCCCATCCAGTGAAGTCGTATTTAAATCTTCCAGATGTACATAAGATACTCAGTGAGAGTGTGAATAATAATGCAGCTTGCATGGATTATTTTCCCATAACAGCACTTCACTGTAGACTGGTAAGTCAGTGCAAAGAGAAGTCCTTTTTTATAATCATTTTCATTAGATATACGTACAGTATATGTCACTAACATAATAAAATATTTAAATGTTATAGAATAATATAAACCTGGATTTAGAAAAAGAAAATGTAGGGTGTTCAAGGCCACAGAAAATTCATAATGTCCATGCTGGGTCATTTTCCCAAATAGATGATACCAAAGTAATTGCTTTAAAGAATAAGATAACAATCTATATAACTCTGATATAACGTGCATTGTAAATCACATTAGTGCAAAGTCTTCTGCTTTAGTGTTGGTACAAACAGTCTGTGATTGCAGAACTACAAAGTGCAGCTATATGGTGAGTGGAACTGAGAAAATGGACAATGAGTGTAAGATAAGGTTGATCTTTATATATATATACGTGCATTGTAAATCACATTAGTGCATCAAGTCTTCTGCTTTAGTGTTGGTACAAACAGTCTGTGATTTATAT
>JAOVVH010000054.1:16376445-16394237 GCA_028566435.1 Scorpiodoras heckelii
CAGACCTTGGCAAAGTGGCTACACCTACCGATAACTTACAGTTATTTGAACTGATCTTGGAATCTGCAGTTGTTTAGAAATGACTTCAAGACACATTCCTGCCTTGTGTAAATCTATAATCATCTTTCTCAGATCTGCACTGAGCTCCTTGGATTTTCCCATTGTACTGTGTGTTGGTCAATCCAATGAGAAGCTACCAGCTGTAGTTAATTATGTTCACTAACAGGAAGTTAAGAGACCATGCAAGTTAAGAGATCTTGGAACTTTCAGGACCACTGAATTCATTATTTAAGCAGGTGTACATATAAATTTGACCCTGTGTTGATTTAAAAAAAAAAAAACACACACAAAACCCCCCCACAAAGAATTAAAACAACAAATTTTAATTAAAAAAAAAAAAAAAAATCTTTTTCTATTAAAAATGTATGTTGCACAGTCATTCTGCCTCAGAAAAGCAGTTCAAACAGTCCAGAGAAATAACTGAAAGCCCAACATTACCATGACATTCATGTCCATGATGAGTGTATGTACTGTGTAACTTCCGACCACAACTGTACTAACACATTACATATTGTTACATAAAAAAATAAACTGTTGTCAACCTACAGAACTACTGACGTACTTCATTAAAAGGAGTAAGAATGAAACAAAATGCACACGCTTTAAATAGTGCATTTGTTTCTATAAGACACTGGTTTCAGAATTATTGGCAAATTATTGTCAAAATCAAGACTGAACTCATAATGACAGCTGTAGTTCTAATGATGCCGGGTGACCTTTAGATGTATTATGTGAGATGCTCTTAGAAAATACTTCTTTCTTTGCAACACTTTCAAACACCTTTTGTATTAAAAGTGATGTTATGAAACAGCTGAACCACAAGTGTCAACTAAACTGGGCAATTGTAAAAGTGTGATCTTTGGTCTCTCTCTTCCCTCCTTCATCAACCTTCTAACTGTGTATGAGGACTACTGCTGTAAACCTCAGGTTTCCACAGGAGATGATTTTAGTTCCTAAGGCACTGTTCACAATCAGGTTGTGAACAATGATGATAATGAAGTCAGATTTAAAGTATCTCAATTAGCAGTCAATGGGCAAATCACGGTGCTATTGAATTATTTACACATCAATTTAAATGTTTTTTTTTTTTTACACATTTATGACTGTTACATTGATACATTTCCTTTTAAATCAACACATTTATCCAAATCGTTGGATTGTTACATGCCTAGTCAGGACAGTGTGCTTATGGGTCCAATTTATAGAAAATTTCTAACTGTTTTTGACATGTGAAACATTTTTATATCCATTACCTAATTTGTGCAGGTTAATGTTGGCCTGTTTCATTTGTGTTGAAAGTTCTTTGTTTTTTTCTATGTTAATTGATGATAAATGTAGATTTTTCTTTTTCACATTTTTATTCCTCGGGGTAACATGACATGATTAATGGTTACAACAGAGTTCCTGGGTACTGTGAGCAAATGAAAAATGAGTTTTGAAGGATTATTATTATTATTATTATTATTATTATTATTATTATTATTATTATAATTAGTATTATTATACTATTTAAAAAAATTCTAATGAGTAAAGTATTTAAAAAATAAAATAAAGTAAAAAAGAACTGCTTGAGTGGATACTACTGCTACTACTACTACTACTGCTACTACTAATAAATGTATAAAATAAACATTATGCAATAATGCAACTGTTCTACTCAAACAATATTTGCAACAATTGTTTGATAAAGAAATTGTTTTTAAATATTTTTATGGAGTGTCAATATTATTATATTATTTTTCCATTATTGTTACCTATTCATCAGCGCTGTTACGTGTCAAAGAAATGTTGGTGTAGTTGAAATGCAGATTTTAAATTCTTTGTTTTTTAATTACATCTTTTAAGCAAAATATTAATCATTTTAAAAATCTGAAGACTTTGGCATGCAAAATACTATGAAAAGTATTCTAAATTTTACATTAAACCTATTCCAGTATTTTAGGATGAATGATTTACTACTAAATTTGAATAAAGATCGTGTTTAAGAATATGTAATCCTGACTGTATATTTATGTATATACATAATGATGAATTAGGACTCTATTCTATCTGTATTCAATTGGACAGACCTTTAAGGAATAAAAATGTCATATTTCTGCATATTAATATTTTCATGTACTGAAAATGAACATGTACATTAACATGTACAGTCTTCAAAAGAAACTTTGTAAAACAAATCAAATAAGTACAGACATAGAAGATATTTCTATAATCTTTTTATTTACATTAGAATATGATGTTATTTTTAAAAGCAATGTAATTTCCTCCCAGCATTATACACCTCATGCACAGGTCAGTTTTGATTTCATACATGACACTCATCATGGAATTTAGATATGTCAGCACTTCATCTTAATTTTGCAAAATGTCATATTAAGTTAGTAAACCATGCAAAGCAAATATATTACAGGACATGATATCAAAACAAAGAAAATGAAAACCAAATATGAAGATATACACAAGTCAAGTACTTTCAAGAAAATAAACAGTGGATTAGAAGAAACACTGGTCTAGGGAAAAAAAATTCAATCTTTGTTATAAATGGAGAAATAAAATAAAAAAAAAAACTAAACAAAAACAAATTTGTATTGCTGAACTCAAACTTGTGTAAAATACAGTAGCACACACTGGACAAGTGGAACAAGAGGAATGCATATTAAATGCTTTATACTGCTAATTGTACTGTATAACGAGAGATTAGTAGAAATATGGGAACATTAGTGTCAAAATGTCTCTAAGCTAAGTTTTATTTAGTCTTTAATAGAAAACAGTGGCTCACAAGTACTGTTTTTGCCAAAATTAAGTTATGTTAATAGTGTGGATGGTAATGCCATAAAATGTTCACTCGATGACAGTCAATTGCTGGGACGATATTCAAGGAAAGCTTCAGGATAACCCTAGCCTCTACCTTTTCTGAGCAAATGATACTGTAGAAGCAACAGAAGAAAGGAATGAATGGCTCACTGCAGATCTAAAAAAGAAAAAAACAAACAAAAAATGGATACTATGACACAACAAAAAATGAAAACTATCAACAAAAAAACCCCAAATGCGTTAACCAATGTGTTCAGACCATCATTTATGTGTGAATACAAGCAACCTAGATATGTAATTAAATTTAATAATTGAACAAGAGCTTACCTGAACATTTGGAGCTAAGGGCTGCTGACAAGCATCAGTTTTACTTCTCAAAAGTACATTAACACTTTCTTCCATCACTACAGCTTTGGTTACAGATAAATGCTACAGGAAAAAAAGAGGAAAAAAAAGAGAGAGGAAAAATCCTCAGTGACTATTGCAAAATCAAGATGAGTCTATGGGAAAAAATTACATTAAATTTCATTACATTAATCAATTATTTGGCTAACAGGAAGAGAACTGATTTTAATTATAGCGTCGATTTAACTTACAAGTATCAAATGCTCAGCATCGCATTCAGGTTTGTCCAGAAGCTATGAGTAGAGGTAGGGTCAGACATCTTAAATCTTCTGGGAACAATACACCTGGACCACTTGAATGAAATGACTGTGAACTATGTAGGTGTTTCATGGTGGCAAGGGACATTGGTGCTCTTAATTATTGTTTTAAAAATGACATTTAGGTGTTAATAAATAAAGCATATACCTCCATATTAGGGAATAAATGTGGGTTGTTAGATGCAAAATAGTGGCATAGTTCATGTTACTTTAAGTGTGCTTCCTCATCCAGTGTTAACATGAAAAGGTCATGTAATATTTCTCTGTATACATGCAGCAATATTATTCGCAAAACACCACTGCTTCCATGATGGCATGTTCTGTTAACCAGTCATATACATGCATAAAAAGAATATAGGTATACTTTTAATCTTGTTAACGTAATTATCTTGTCCATTTTGACATATTTCCTGGTTTGTTAACTTGAAAACAAATCCAAGTAAAAAATAAAGACATCTTAAATTATAGTACAAATGCAGGCTAGAAGTAGTAGTTAATAAAGTACTCTGTAAAAAAATCACTAGCTAGTTAATGCAGCTAACCATGATAATAAATCCTATAAAATCAGCAGTGGTATTTGAGTAATGGACAAAAAAATTCAACATTACTCAGGTATTACAAATGATCTGAAGTTCGAAGAAAACTATGAGGATGAATAACTGTCAATGCATAGTATTTAAGCACCCAAACTACATATAATGGGACACTCTCACCAGTCCCCAATAAGAAATACTAGTAGTTTCTGGAATGCACTTTTCTATGACAAAAACATGCAAATTAAAATTAATAAATAAATCTTTACTTTCTGCAGCTGTAGTGTATATTGGGGGAATTAATTTAAAAACTAGCCTCTTTAAAGCTGTAAAGTTTTATCATTGACAGTGATGTGAGAGTTTGGGCTAAGTGCATAGCAGAGGCAGTATTAGTATCTGCGACTGTAACTGGTGGATGTGTAGGAAGATGAGGAAAAGTTCATGTTGAAGCCGGAGCCAGTGGCATCAAAGCTACCTCTTCTTGAGCCTGATCTAGAACCTGTCCTGGATCCAGATCTTGAACCAGTAGCAGACCCAGCACCACTGATATTGAATGGACTGTAAAGGCCTTTACTAGACTGTGAACAGGCTTCTAACAACCTTAGCCCAGTTCCTTCCTCGACCATGCTTCTGTCCATTGCATCCTTGTAGGAGATCTTCAGTTTAGTTTTGGGGCATGTAAGGTATTTGGAATAAGCACTCACATCCCTTAGTTTTTGGGCTGTGCGGACATCTATGATGCCTTTCTTGATTGCCTCTTCCAGAGAGACTCTTCCTTCAGCTGTTGGTTCAATAAGCCCACCAGTAAGATACTGCACCTCCAGAAAACGCTGGCCAGCCTCATAATATAGCCAGCCTTTCTTAAGGGCTTGAGCAGCAGACATTTTCACTTTGGATTTAGGATCCTCAAATCCATTGAAGGCTTTCTGTGCAAGGTTAATTCTGTCAACCATTATCTTATCTAGAAGACCCTTATTGGTGGCATCAACAACAGCGTACTTTTGCCCAGTTGATGGGTCTATTATGCCACCTGTGCAAGCTTGTGCCTCCAGTAGTCTTTGGCCAGTGATGCTATCCACTATGTTTCTATGCATGGCTTCAGTGACTGAAATCTTCTCTAGAGTGTCTGTATCAAGAATGCCAGCCACAGGTCCAGTCTCCTCAGTTGGATCATTCCACAGAGTTGCAGGTGTTTTGATGGATGGTATGGGACTCATTGGATAGGATGAAGAGGATCCAAAGGATGATGACCGGGAGCGGAAACCACTCATGTTTCCAGACAACATGTCAGCAAATTCTGTAATGGCAAGGTTGCCAGCGCGATACTGGTCAAGAGCAGACTGATCAATAAGACCTCTCGCCAGAGCATCAGCAATGTCATACTGGCGACCTGATCTTCTGTCAATGATTATGGACTTCTCTTCACCATCAGATGATGTCATTGTGATTTCTTCCCATTCACATTCCTGCTCTGCAAGTTCAAGGTATGTTTGGTGATCAATGAGCCCTTTGCGATAAGCTTCATACACAGACATTTCTTTGCCTGACTCAGGATCAACAATAACAACTCTGCGTTTGCGAACAGAGGATTTGGAGGATGTCGTCCGCTCTTTTTTCTTCTCCTTTAAGAGTAAAAGCAAGAGATCGGTCTCAGGGTCTACAATGCATCTCTCCATCAGCTGCAGATAGGTTAGATTCTCCTCTGTGTTTGGGTCAAAAAAGCCCTTAGTATCATCAGATGGATCAGAGAGGATCTCATTCATCTCTTCATCAAAGAATCCACGGTTGTAAGCCACTTCCACGGGCAAACGATGGCTTTCCTCAGGGTCAATGATACCTCCAGTGGCAATCTGAGCTTCAAGAAGACGAATTCCATGATCTTTGAGAATCAGACCTTTTTTCATAGCCTGGAAGAGTGAGATGGTTTTACCTGAATAAGGATCTCGGTATCCAGTTACAGCTCGTTCAGCAGACATAAGCTTGTCTTTAAACTCTGGGCCCACAATTCCCATCTTCACAGCTTCGCTTACTGTTAATTTAAGATTCTTAATTGGGTCAATCATGTATCCTGTAGCTGCTTGGGCTTCCAGCAGTTCAAAGGCAGTCCCTGGCCTGATCATATTTTTCTTCATGGCTTGGTATATAGAAAGACGGTCTTTAGCTGCTTCCACAAACACACCAGCAATACAGCTTGTGCCCTCAAGGTATTTCCTAAGCCTGTTGCTCACCTCTTCAACCGTTAACAGACCCTCATTAAGTGCAGAGACAGTTTCTTCATCAATGATTTGTGACCGTATCAATTCTTCTATTGTGATTTGTTTTCTGAGACCCTTAAACATCGGTCTTTTTTCTGCCAAAGGCAGCAAATACATTCCATCTCTATCAAGCCTGCATCTCTTAAGCAGTTGTGCATATGAGAGTTTTTCTTCTGTAACAGGATCAATGTAACCTTTAACTTCATCATTAAGTTTCTCATATGTTTCTTTGTTGATATAGCCACGCTGTGTAGCTACATCTGCTGGCAGATGGAAGTTGAATTCTGGATCTATTATACCACCTGTTGCTGTCTGAGCCTCAAGTAGCCTTAAAGCATAGTCATTTGGCACAAGGTCCTTTTTCATTGCCTGGAAGAGGGAAATTATTTTGCCACTGTAAGGATCCTTATACCCAGTGACTGCTCTTTCTGCTGACAGAAGTTTGTCATGAATTTCTGGCCCTACTATACCTTTGCGCACTGCTTCATCAACTGTGAGCATCTCATTCTTGATAGGATCAATGATAAATCCAGTGGCTGCCTGGGCTTCCAAGAAGACAATCACATCTTCTGGATTCATAAGCCCTCTCTTCATTGCCTGATAAAAACTGGTTTTAGATTTAGAATCTGGGGCCACACCAGCAATGCTGCCAGTACCAAACAAGTATTGTTTAACACTCTGCAACTCCATGATCTCATGAATAGTCTTCTTCTCCTGCTTTAGCAGGTTGAATGTTTCCAAGTCAATTATACGGGAACTATAGAGTTCTTCAATTGTGATGCGGCGTCTGCCCGTGCTATATGACTTGATGTTCTCCCCTGTGATGATTTCCCTCTGCTCCATTATCTCGATGATTATAATAATCAACCGCTCTTTAGTTAGTTTGCCTGAACGATAATCATCTAGGAGTTTTGTTCTTTCATCTTCAGGTAGCAGATTTGAGTTCATGATATCCCAGAGGGACGTTGAGCCTTGAGCAAGGCCTTCAATTGGGAGGTCAACCTGAGTATTAGATAGATCACTCTGGGTTTGTTCTTCAGTATAAAGGAAAGTCTTTTCGACAACAGTTGGTGTCTGTGGTTTAGAAAGTCGTAAGAGGTTTAAACCTGTCTCGGGATCTGTCATACACTTGTCTTTTAATTGTTTATATGACACATTCTCTTCAGTCTCAGGGTCGGAGAAGGTTTTGTCTGAGGCTTCAGCGATAATGTTGGCCATTTCCTTGCTGAAATATCCCCGCTGGCATGCAACATCAGTGGGAATCCGATGACTGTTAACTGGATCAATAATTCCTCCAGTGGAAATCTGTGCCTCTAAGAGAGGCATGGCATGGTCTTTAGGTATGAGCTCTTTTTGCATGGCTTGAAACAAGGAGATAATTTTGCCTGTGAATGGGTCTCTGTAGCCAGTAACAGCTTTTTCAGCAGTGAGAAGTTTTTCATGAAGTTCAGGTCCCACAAGACCTGCTTTAACAGCATCATCAACTGTGAGAAACTGATTCTTAACAGGGTCCACCATGAAACCTGTAGCAGCTTGGGCTTCAAGCAGAGCAATTCCTGTGTTCTGTCTCAAAACATTCTGTTTCATTGCTTGATGAATGCCAAGCTTTTCTTTCGTAGGTTCAAGGTATATACCAGCAATGGTGTCAGATCCTTGTAGGTACTTCCTAACAGAGCTGTTTTTGATGACTTCATCTGGAGTCTTCTTACCTTGTTGAAGCAAATCATAGGTAGAGTTATCAATAATTTTGGAGTCCAAAAGGGATTTAGGTGGGACAGGAGCCCTAAGTCCTTTGAAACTGGACTGTTCTTGTTTCTTGGCTTCTCTGTCTTCCACAATTGTGACTACAATCTTTATTATCTTCTCAATTGTCACTTTTCCAGATCTGAACTGCCTGAGTAAATCGAGCCTTTGTTCCTCAGTAAGATATTCAGAATTGATTATCTCCCAGATGGTAACTTTTCTGCCCTTAAATGGTCCAGCCTGAATCTCTACTGAGGCCTGTGTCATTGCATCTTTGGTCTGTGCTTCAGTGTAGTTCTGTTCCTCTTTGGCAGTGATTGCTTGTTCCGACAAGGGCAGAAGCTGAAGCCCGGTCTTTTTGTCAGTAATACATCTCTTCTGAAGCTGCTGATATGTGACATACTCCTGTGTGTTTGGATCATAGAAACTCTTGATGTCTTCTGTAGGGTTAGTCAAGACCTTATATGTTTCACTATCAAAGTAACCCCGCTTGTAAGCAATGTCCTGTGGAATGCGGTGGCTTTTAACTGGGTCTATAATACCTCCTGTTGCCAGTTGTGCATCAAGAAATCTGATTCCTTGGTCTTTGTTAATTAGTTCTTTTTTCATTGCCTCAAAGAGAGACACTGTTTTTCCAGTGTAAGGATCCCTGTAGCCAGTGACAGCTCTTTCTGCAGACAGCAGTTTTTCATGTAGCTCGGGGCCAACAACACCTGCTTTTACAGCTTCATCTACTGTAAGGTTCTGCTTCTTCACAGGGTCTATGATATATCCACTTGCAGCTTGAGCTTCTAAGAGTGTCAGAGCAGGGCCTTGCCTCATCACATCTTTTTTCAAAGCCTGGTAGAAAGACATTGTCTCTTGAGTTGAGTCAATGACTACACCTGCAATGCAGTTGCTACCCTTCAGAGCTTTGCGTACAGGCTCCATCTCAGACACCTCTTTGACAGTCGTATTTCCTTTGTGTAATTTGTTATAAAGATCTTTGTCAATAACCTTTGATTCCAGTAGCTCTGCTGCAGGAACAGGTGCTCTTAGGCCATCAAATTCAAGCTCATTTGCTTTCTCTTTCTCTTCAGCAACAGTTATTATAATCTTGATGATCTTTTCTACTGTAATCTTGCCTGTTTTGTACTGGCGAATTAAATCCTTCCTCTGGTCTTCTGTAAAGTAATCAGAATTAATAATCTCCCAAATTGTAATAGTCTTTCCTTTGAATCTTCCGAATGGCACAGACACAGTTGTCTTATTGAAAACATCCTTAGTTTCCTCATCCGTGAATGCTTTGGCATAAAGACCAGCCATTTCTGAAATAGGTAGGAGAAGGATTCCTGTTTCAGGATCTGTGACACACCTCTTCATCAGCTGCAGGTATGTGAGGTTTTCTTGGGTGTTTGGATCAAAGAATGCTTTTGTGTCATCGGAGGGGTCCTGGATAATTTTGTTCATCTCTGGGTTGAACTGACCTTGCTTATAGGCGGTTTCAACTGGCACACGGTGGCTGTGGACTGGGTCAATGATCCCGCCTGTTGCGATTTGAGCCTCAAGCAGCCTGATGGCATGGTCTTCTGAAATAAGACCCTTTTTCATGGCTTCAAAGAGTGAAATCTTTGCCTCAGTATAGGGGTCCTTGTACCCAGTGACAGCTTTCTCAGCAGACAGCATTCTGTTATGTAGTTCAGGGCCTATAAGACCTTCCTTCACGGCCTCATTGACAGTTAACTTCTTGTTATTAATAGGATCAATGATGTATCCAGAGGCTGCCTGTGCTTCTAGTAGTACTAAACCAGTTCCAGGAGCAATTTTCTGAGTTTTGATGGCTTCATAAATAGGCATTTTTTGGTTTGGATGAACAAGTAAGCCCCCAATACAGTTACTGCCCTTAAGCATCTTCTGAAGTTTTTCTGTCTGGCTAAGCTCATGTACTGTGGTCACGCCTTTGGCTAAATTATCATACTCCTTTTTGCTTAACAGGCCTACTTCAAACAGGCGGAGTGCTGGAACCTTCTCACGAATGCCATCAAAAGAGTCTCCATTTCTACTGTCCACTTCAACACTCTGTCCATTAAGGTCTTTAGTCTGGTTCACAATTTCCACGTGTTGTTTTTGAATGACTTCAAGCTCCATAAGCTTTTCACGTAATTTCTTGTTTTCTTCAGCAAGCTGTCTCTCTTGCTCAAGCTTTTTCTTCTCAAACTCTTGCATCTCTTTTTGTTTACTGTGCATTTCTTCTTCCGCTTCCTTTTGTTTCTTAAGAGCAGCGTCCATGGTAGCCTGAAGTTTATTCTTCTCATCTTCCAGTTGTTTTCGTTGGCGCTCTTGTTCCTCTTTTAGAGCTCTGGATCTTTTAACTTCTTCTTCAAACTGGCTTTCTAGCTTCTTTTTCTCATTTTCAATTAGTTTTTCTTTCCTCAGAAGCTCCTCCTTTTCTAAGATAAATGTTTCCTGAAGGATCGTTTTCTGCTGTATAATTTGTTCCTGTTGAGCATTTGCCATCTAGAGGAAGAGAAATATTTATTAGATAACAATGCATTTTTCTACACAAAGCAAACAAAGACAGTGCATTGTATAAAAATACCTGATTAAGTATTTATTATACAGTTAGTATAAGGAAAGAGAAGATATCTTGGAAAACAGTCAATTATGAAAATCATTCAGAGAACATGACAGTGACACAAAATCTTTATATTCTTATTTAAGCAATGTTAGTTTTCAGGGGAGCGTTAATGACATAAGCCGCATATTTATACCACGGTTAATACAATACCTCTTTAGACTTTTTCTGCAAATCTTCAGCCTCTTTTTTCAATTTATCCTTTTCCCTTTCAAGGTCAGCAATTGATTTGCGTAGCTCATCAGCTTCTTTGATACTGGTTAAGTGCTGTATTTCCAGTTTTCTGGTCTCTTCTTCAAGTCGTTGTTGCATCAGCTGTTTGTCTTCAAGCAGCTGCTGAGCCTGCTCTTGTGCCAAATCTTTCTGTCTCTGAAGCATTTCTGCTTCAGCTCGCAGCTTGGATGCTTCCTGAATAGCTTGCATCTTTTCTTTCAGCATTTTTTCAGCAACTGCCCTCTGTTGAACAAGGTCCGACTCTGCTATTTGTCTCATGCGTGCAGCCTCCTGAGCCTCTACACTGAGTCTAGCAGCTTCTTCAGCTAACTTTTTCATGTTCTCAGCCTCCTCCACCAGAAACTTCTGTGTGTTATCTTTGTCCTTTCTGATAAGCCGAAGATTCTCATCTTCTATTCTGACCTTGAGTTTGATGAGCTCCTCCATTTGAATCTTAACCTTGAATAGTTCATCTTCTACCTGGGCCTTTTGTTTAAAAGCATCGCTGACCTCATCCTTAAGGCGATGAAGCTCCTCGTCGAGGAGGGATTTCTGTTTGTCAGTTTCATCCAGCTGCAGTTTCACTTTAGTGAGCTCTTGCTCAATTTGAGATTTCTGCTTAAGGGTTTCCTCTGCCAGCAATTTATGCTTCGCCATTTCTGCATCAGCTTGTTGTTTCTGTTTCAGTGCAGAAGCTTCTGCCTGAGCACGTTTCACTGCTTCTAACTCAGCCTCTTTTCTCAGTCTCTCAGCATCGTCCTGTGCTTTGGCTTGTCTGGCAGCCTCAGCTTCAGCAGCTTGACGTTGCAACTCTGCCTCTTCTGCTTTTTGGTGAAGAAGAGCTGCCTCTTTTTCTGCCTTTTCTTTGGCTTTATTTGCTTCCTCAGCAAGCTTTTTAGCTTTTTCAAACTCTTCCTTCAGTTTCCCCTGTACACGGTTGTCTTCCTTCTGTTGCACAAGGACACTCTGCACTTGCTGTTCAGCAGTACTACATCTCAGCACGGCCTCTTTGGCTGCAACAATCTGTTTCTCAGCTTCTTTATCAGCTTCATCCTTCTGTTTTTTGGCCTCTTCCGCCTTCTTTTTGAGACGCTCCACTTCTTCTTGGGCAGCCTGGCGCTGCCGAGCTGCTTCTTGCTCTGCCGCGGCGATCTTTTTTACTTTTTCTTCAGCTTCACGCCTTCTATTCTCTTCATCCAAGGCAAGCTTACGGAATTTTTCTGCTTCTTCTTCAGCCCGCAATTTACTCTGCTGGGTTTCGTCTGCAATATTCTTTAGTTTATTTAATTCAAGCTCCAAATCAAGCTTACCAGATGATGCCTTCTCAAAATTAAGTTTTAAGATAGAGATCTCCTCTTCAACAACTCTTCTCTGTTTGAGGGTTTCATCTACAATTGCTTTCTGTCTACCTAATTCCACTTCAGAAGCTTTCTTGAGCTGATTTATCTTCTCATCAATGTCTTGCTTGTGCTGGCTTGCTTGATCTTCAAGAAGCTTCCTTTGGTATGCCTCATCTTCAGCTTGCCTTCGGAGCCGCTCATTTTCTGCCTCTTTCTCTTTGAGTGCTATCTCTGCTGCTGTTTTAAGGCAAGTAGCCTCATTGATTGCTGCAAGTTTTTCTTTCAGTATTCTTTCAGCCTCTGCTCGTTGTCTGGCTGCTTCCTCCTCGGCTATCTGCCTCTGCCTTTTTGCCTCTTCGGCAATTGCACGGAGTTTAGCTGCTTCTTCTGCAAGTTCCCTCATTTTAGCAGCTTCAGCTTCCAGAAGCTCTTTTCTCTCTGCAATGTTAGACATACTTTCCTTTTCAGCTTTGGATTTAAGCTGTATAAGTATATCCATTTCACTTCTTACCTTGGCCAGTTCATCTTCAAGCTGCTTTCGCTGTTGCACAGCAGCATTTACCTCATTCTTTAAGCGGTAAAGCTCATCATCAAGCAGGGATCTCTGCTGCTCTGCATGTTCAAAGTCAGCCCTTAAACGGATGAGTTCCTGTTCAGCAGAGAGCTTCTGCTGAGCTATACTTTCAGCCAGTTTCCTCTGCCTCTCCAGTTCTTGCTCTGCCATATCTTTCTGCTTCAGGGCAGACTCTTCAGCTTTGCCACGTTTCTTTGCCTCACGCTCAGCATCTTCTTTCTGCTTCTCTGCTTCTTCCTGGGCAAGAGACTTTTTGTGGGCTTCTTCCTCAGCCTGGAGTCTTAGGCGAAGGGCCTCATTGGCTTTTTGCCTCCATTTTTCTAGCTCTTTTTCAGCCGCATCCCTTGCATTGTCTGCTTCCTCCGATTGCTTTTTGAGGCGTTCAGCTTCCTCCTGCAGCTGAATGACAGCTCCATGCTTTTCTTTAAGTGATTCTTCAAGTTTTGATGTCTTTTCAACAAAAGACATGCGTTTGCGCTCTTGCTCAACAGCAGCACTCTTCTGTGCTGCTACCTGCGCAAAATTGATCTGTCTTTCTTTTTCCACCTCAGCCTGCTTCATGCGTCTCTCTGCCTCCTCTGCTTGCAGCCTGAGCTGCTCAAGGTCCTCCAAGGCTTTTTGCTTCTGCTTAGCAGCCTCTCTTTCTGCTTCAGACTTAAATCTTAGCTCCTCCTCTGCCTTGCGTTTTTTCTGCGTTTCTTCAGCGACCTGTTTGCGGAGCTTTTCTGCCTCCTCTTGAGCTGCCTTACGGAGTCTCTCCGCCTCAGCAGAATTGTCCCTTAGCTGTTTCAGTTCTGCTTCAGCAGTGGATTTCTGCTTCAATGTAGTTTCCAGTTGGAGTCTGATAACACGTATTTCCTCCTCTATTTTGACTCGACTCTGATCAGCCTCCTCCACCAGGTTACTTTTTAATTTGATCTGCTGTTCTGACATTAATTTCAGCTCATGCAACTCTTGCTGAATATTCTGCTTTTGGTTCTCAGCATCCATGGAAACAAGCTCTCTCTTTCTAACTTCTTCTTCCATCATGAGCTTGAGTTCCTGTGCCTCTTTCTCTGATTTGGCAATGGCTTTTTTATGAGCTTCAGCTAGCTGCTTCTGTTTCTCTAACTCAGCTTGCATTTCAGCCATTTTTTTCCTCTCCTCCTCTTTAAGTTTCTCAGCAGCTTTCTGTATTAGTGGAAGCAAATGGTAAAGAAAATTATGATTATGAGCAAGCATGACAGGATGTTATGATTAAGGTTAAGGGTTTTTTTTTATTAGCTCAAAGAAAGATGCACACATGACAAATGTTAAGATTAAGGTTAAGGTTTTCAAAACAAATCTTGCATTCAATTAAAGCATGGCAATGTGTTATAATTAATGTATGGAGACAACAGACACTGTTTTTCACAGCAACTGATATTTCACTGCAAACCCATGCGACTTGTGCACTGGGTCCTTTTAAGCTGGCTGCCAAAATGGACACTGAAGCTATGCATGTAAATATAGTGATGAAGCTAGAATTGTAAATTCACTAGCATACTGACAATTCATTTCTGTTTGGAAACGAAACCTATTCTTGAATAATCTATAGGGATTTGCTCTTATAGGAAGACAGGGATTACTGTTATAAGAAAATATTTAACGATACAAGGGTCACTACAACCCTGGAATTGATCGCTTTCCTATAAGAGCACATGCTGGTGTGATTTAGTCCTCTTATACCATGGCAATGTTTATATGCTTTCATTTAATAAAGAACAAAACCTTTACATTTTTTATCCATTTATAGTTAGTAATATTGTGTAATCTAATACTGTGAAATATCCCTGTCCCTAATACCACTTAGGCTGTAGCACCTGTAAACAGCAGCTGTTAATCCCTTACCAGCGCCTCTCTTTTTTTCTCTCGCTTGAGGTTAAGACAACAGCTTTTCATATTACTGACAGTTACAAAATACTGACAAAGACTTCTCCTTCCTGAAATCTTGACATTCACTACTAATATAACTAATACATATTTTTCTTTCTTAAATAACAAAACAAAGCTTAATTTTAGGCTTAAATTATGTGAATGGTACTATAAAATGGTACCATAAAAATGACATAAGTACAGTAAGGAGTACATTAATATATACCTGTCATTTATCCTGTGGCAATTAATTAACAACTTCCAACCGATCAGAATTGAAAATTCAACTGTGCCATGGTATAAAAGTATTTAATATTAAGAAATGTATATAGTAAATGTATAGAGTATATAGTAATTAGAGAAAAAGAAGAGACTTAGGGAAGGGTTTACTGCTGAAAAGAAAATTAAAGGTAACAAATGCTATATACTGTACGGACAACAGAAAACAGTATTCAGAGCACTGTGTTTGGCTCAGCTAGACATTATGACTGCAGAAATTCATTACTAAAGCAGAATAGAAAGCAAAGTAAAAAGGTCCATGTCTGATATAAAAAGAAATAAATATATGTCTAATTCTCACTGTCCATTTTTGATAAAAACATGCAATATATTATATTTCGATTTATTACATAGGTGGATTATGAATAATAGTAGCCTTTTGTCACTGACAATTCAGATTACACTGTATTACTACAGTTAATGTTACTGGTAGAACATGTAAAAGTGAGAATTGGATAATTAACAAAAACATAATGATGTATAATAAAGTGGAAAGCCAAAGGACATAAGCAAAGTGAAATCATTACCTCTTTTGTGCCCAAACAAGATAAGCAATCATCATGACAAAGCACTGGCAAGCAGTTAAGAGAAGCAAAGAAATAAAAAGGTTAGGGTTAGAAAATGGGGAAAGAAATTTGTTATTCAGTGAAAGGTAAGAAACTCCAGCTTTGAACGATACTGATACTGAAAGAAGGAAGTGTAAAAAAAAAAAAAAAAGAAAAGGATAGAAGAAAAGCCTTTATACACCTGAATGTTTTTTAATGTATGGTTTGGGTATATGATAATAGATGTAATATGTCAGAAAATGTTATATTCAAATGATGCAATTTATAAGCTGCTTATTATTAAATATATATAGAATTTTATAAAATCAGCGCTAAGGCAAGGAACTCTGACGTGGCATTGCTCACTGTAGATCTTAAGGTTACTAAGTCATGTCTACATGTTTAAATATTTGAGATGAAGCCTGGAGAATATTATTATATATTCTGACATTCTTCAACTCTCAACGGATTTCTGCTGTGTGATGGGCCATTTTTTTGTTTTTTTTTTTCATTTTATGGATATTTCTTTCCTCAACACAGAAAAACACCAAACGTCCAGTCATCCATACATTAATACATGTAGTTTTGCTGGTGAGTAATTTGCTAGATTGTTAGGGTTAGTGTGTTGGTTTTGATTGGTATAGTTAAGTCTCTTTAGCAAGTCACGCACCTCCTCATCCTCTAGGCGGCTCTGTGCGTCTGTGATGAACTTGATGTACTGGCTGGTCAAGGTCAGCAACTCACTATAGCGAGTTCTCAGTGTTACATACTAATTAGGGAGGACAAAAAAATGAATAAGCACTGAATTTTAAGCATCAACCTGCATCAGTCTTTTAAAGACTGATCAAATAAAAACAGTGAAATATAAGAAGATAAATGGGAATACAAAGCTAAAGCAGCAGTTAATGAAAAGTCACTCACCTCCTGAATGATGTTATCAGAGGCAGACTCCACCTTGGTTTTCTTCACTGGTGAAGTCAATGGTTCCACCTGTGCTTTGTAAACAACCAGCTGAAGTTCATAGTCCTGAAACAGAAAGATGCTTGTTAATATACTATAAAAACAGGACATGCTTTGGAAAAGAACTCGTGCAAAAATGCAAGCTAATGCCTTTACCTTAATGGTGTCAATGTAAGCCTTGGCATATGTATGACATTCGTCACATTTCTCTTTGTTTTTCTCAATCTCCTCCAAAAGTTTCTGTAAAGCAGAAATTCACGGCATTCATTTCTCTCAGAAAGGATGTTCCCTCATGAAATCAACCAAAACACGATGAGAAGTGTATTTGATTAGACTGATATGAGTGTGTGTGAAAGAGCACCTTTTCTTGACCCAGCTGTTCTTTCAGGGTCTTGCTGTCAGTAATGGGTATGGCTTGGATCTTCTCCTGCCTTTGTCTAGCATCTGTGATCCAGCGCATAAGCCAGTCATAGCTTTCCCGATAATATCCTAGCTGTCTCCCTAGCTTCTCCAGATCACGCTGCCGGAGGTCAATCTGGGTAAATACTGCATGCCAGCGCTCCTGCAGGTTGGACAGGAGCTGCTTGTAGTGATCAAGCTCCACATCCCTCTCTCTGTGCACCTGGGCCATGCGCTCGCTCACAGCAGTAGCCTTAGCCAACTCTCCCTCAAGGGCATCAAAGATGGGCTGTTTGCCCTCTGCCTCACTGCGCATTTTCTATAGAAAATAAGGATAAACATAAGAAACATGCACAATTACAAAATCTGGCAAATCTTAAAGTCATTAACTAGCCCACCAGGTGAGTACACCTCCAATGAGCTTGCTCAGCCGTATGATCGCTTGTATGAGCGTGTAATATTACAGACAGACCCTTATCCTTTCCTGACATTGGCTCTGATAGAGCATATTGTGATTGTTCTGTCAACAACAAACACAACAACCCAATATCTGGCTGTGTGCTGTGGTGTGCTTTACTCACTTATTTAAAATAAAAGACATTATTGGTTCACATGAATTTTGCCATGTGACTGTGTAGTACTATTCGTGGAAGTTTTGTGTTTTGCTGATCCCAAGAAAACGGTCTATCATCCTTACAAGGAATTGAATGCATCATAAATGCATAATAAATTCAGTATAAATAGCTCCTACTAACAATTTCTGGGAATAATTCTATATACAGTATCAAGCTGTATTTTGTCCCCAAGTAATAAATTAAAAAAATGCAGGAGCATCTGCTTTCTTTCTCTGTTTTTGGTTGAGAGAAAAAGCAGCAGCTGTCTGAATCTGCTTTCTAATCAGGCAAGTA
>JAOVVH010000054.1:16401919-16428427 GCA_028566435.1 Scorpiodoras heckelii
TTGTATTTACATCTGTGTTTTTGTTATTATGTGTATTGCTGCTGCAACACAGAAATTTCCCCTTGGGGATGAATAAAGTACTCTATCTACCTATCTATCTAATCTATCTATCTATCTATCTTGAAGGCATTTCTACAATATTATATGTAGTTTTGCTAAAGTAGTGCTGCATTAAAAATGTTTATTATTAAACAATTTTATAATAAATTTATTTTTCTATTACATGTATTTATAAAAATTAAATAAAATATTTAACACAGAAAGAAGATCATTTTAAAATTTATAATTTTTAAAAATGACCATTTTAAAGATTAAGCTGCTTCCAGTTGCTTTGTAGTTATAAAAATCACAATTATATCAATTATATCACAATTAAATAAAATGATAAAAGCACATCATGATATCCATTGATATCTCAGAAAAAAGTATTGTGACAATTTATTCTGATATCAATAGTATATAATCATAATGAACATCTGCTGGTCAAATAATGTTCAGTTCAAACATGTTGTGAAGTGCGGGTGTCCTGGGATGAGCACAGGACAGTCTTTAATTACACCAGCAGTTCTTATGAGGTACAAATCTACAGCATCCAGCATTCAGACCTCACTGTTAAAACTTGTTGAAAATTGTTTTTGTGTGCCTCTGGTACAATTCTCCTTATACTCTTCACCACAGACTCAACCTCTTTTTGTTGACTGTTCCCATAAAGAATACTAAAAATGAGGACATCCTTTCCTGATGGTTTCTTAAATTGCTAAACTCTAACCTCATCTCTGCCTTCACCACACAGTAATCAGTTCAACTCCTAGCACTTGCTTGTAAATCACTTAAAATCTTTCTGCCAATTTAATATTAAGAACTGTCATTTTTATTAACTAGTATTTTACCTCATCATTTCGTGCACGCTCAATCTTGGACTTAAAGTCCTCCACTGTCTGATGGAGGCCTCTGTGGCTACCCAGCTGGGACTCCACAGTGGGCAGGTCTGAGCCCCACTCTGCAGTTTCAATCCTGCGCTGGTTCTCTTCCACCCACGCCAGCAGATCTTGGGCATAGCGCAGAGTCACGTCATCCATCTCGGGCCTCACACGCTGCACCGGGACCTGAGAGCTCACAACAGGTGCGACTGCTTTGAGTCTCAAATTATAGTCACTGCGCAGATTCACCAGACGCTCATGAAGACGGTAAACCCTGTGTGAAGAAATCTCAGAGTTATCCAATTTAAACTGTGACTGACATGTCATCTTTGCATTTTGCCAATTCATATTAATTAAATGAATCTTATAAAATATTCCACAGGATCTAATGTGAATTATTGACACACCTGCGGTACATCTGCTCAGCCTGTAGGTGGCGCCCATCTTTGAGAATCTGGACATCGTTGAAGAGGAGACGGATGAAGTTATCAGCCTTGTCTAAGCCTCTGTCAATCTCAAGCGTGTTCTGGGCCGGTTTGCCTGCATGTAACAGTCGGATATCCTGCAGCACGAGGAAAACACACTTGTATAGGAAATGTGCTCTGTATAATATATCAGGATCGTGCAGAGAGGGAGAGTCAGAAACATGGCTGATCTAATAAGAGTGTCTAATAATCTAATATTCACTCACCGATTGCAGAAGGCTCTCCATCTGGTTCAGCTGCTCCTCACACACACCAGACTCCAACTGCACCTTACTAACTATCCGCTGGAGTCGCTCTAACCTGGATCACACAAAAAAAAAAAAAAATCAAAACACATTTTTACTATTTAGTGAAGCAATCCTTACTTTTTTATGCTAATAATAAATAATACATTGACCAAATAGACAATAAGAAAATTTAAATAAATGAAAAACATCACTGATCAGGAACTCACAATTATATACCACTATTTTACAAAATAAACCTCAGTAAACACTCACAGCCTCCCTGGTTGAAGCAAGTACTCCAACCCATGTGGATCTGTCACAAATGCCATGACCAGGTCTCCAAATCCTCTTTATCCACAACGACAGATACAAATCCCACACTCCTCCCTCATAGTCTTGACTTGTTTATAGGACTTTGCACCACCAGACTATGAACAGGACTGAGCTAAGTGTCTGGAGTGCCACCTCAGCCATTCCATAATGTTATGTTATGAAAGGAGCTTCACTGTGAGCTACATTATTCACTCATCCACAAGTCTTGTGACAGGGGACCAACCCTATCCAGAATCCCTCTCTGTATACTGATCCCTATCTTATGGGGTGATCCAGCTGAGTGTGCTCCTGTAGCTCTTCTGCATTGCTGGATTAAATGTGACAGTATTTCAGATTAACAGCTGCACTGATGATGTTTTCCATTCATGTATCAAATGTGTCTTGATTTTCCAGAACAGCTTTGCAACAGCTCAATTGTTATTTCTCACATTCTCCTTCTCTGAACATTTCATTGGAATTATTTCAGCTTGACGTGATTTTACACACCTTGTTTGTTTTTTTTTTTTTAGATAATTTCGTTCGCCACCATTTATCTTAAATTGCTATTTTGTAATAATTCTTTTAATTATGACTGGATTACATTTAAGCCTTGCAGCCTGTACTGACCTGATTTTTCTTTCTTTGTTTTTTTTTTTTTTAACTTAAATTGAATGTTTCATTCGGGTGTAAAAAGATCCGATAAAAATTACAACCAACCTACGACACGACTTTTCTCCTGATTCCTTTTTAAATAAATATTTACTTTAAAATTCTTTCAGTATTTTTCATATTTTATTTTTAAACATAGAACTACTGTATTGGTGAAATTTTGTTTACAAACAGTACACTTTGTCAGGTGTTGTGGAGATTGTGTTGTGCGTATTTCTGTTTTTGGAAAATGTTAAAAATGTGATTTATGCTTTAAACCTTACAACTAAAACACATTCAATCAATTATTATCTCCATAATATAACATCTTCATAATACTCTCATAATATCACCCCTTTGTCCAGTGCACATGATCTGTTTTTCATTTACTAGTATGACAACAAAATATCTGCATTTTCCTATATTCTAACTGAAACAAAAATATGACAGCAGGTGATTCTGATTTTGTTACAAATAAGCACAATATCTTTCAGAGAATCTCTCTTATACACAATCTTTGCTCATACATTACCTCACTTTTACTAAACTCTATACCTTCAAAGACTTTTAGACAGAAGGCTGTTCTAGCAAAGATTTAAGAAGCTCACAAAAACAATCCGCCTACACAAGTGAAATGAAGACTTATCTATACAACACATGGCACAAGGAGAACAGTTAGACCTACAGAGTTTATGGTATCGCTCACCTCTCAAACTCAGTTCTAAGCAGGCGCTCCCTTTCTAGGATGGCCACATGAAGTCGGCCCCATTCCTTCTCGACGTCGATAGGGTGGTAACCAGGGGGTACTTTGATCTGACCAGCGTGAACTGCACTCTGTTAGGTACAAGATATATCACTAACAGCAAAATACTTGGTGCAGCAAGGAATGAAAATCTGACATTGTGCTTTTCTCAATTGAAAGATGACACTAACCTCAAAGGATTTATAAATAAGTTTCGAACGGTCCTTGTCTCCCTCTTTGGCTGGAAGTTCAGTCTCTTTGAATCTCAAAAACTGACGCCACAGAAGCTGCAATTCAGCAAGAAAACATTTATTTCCCACGTGCAATATAAAATTATAGTTATTTAACTAGGGCAGAAATCCTATCAGGATTAGTCATTGGAGGGCTGTTTTCTGCATGCGCAGGAGCTTAAGAAATGAGTCAGACTGGTGTCAGGTTACTGCAGTGAAGCTACAAGAGAGGTACAGAATCACATTTCTTTTGCTATAAGCTGGAAATCAAACCATTATCTATGAAATGATAATGTTAACAAAACTGAATGTGACTCAAACTATTAAAATGCAGCAGACTTGTGCTGTTATATTTGTAACTTATATTTGTAAAATAAATAAATATATGTAGCACCAATATTAATGAGGCACTTGTTAAAACAGCATATTATTTTAGTAGCTATTCACAAAGTGTAAGTAGCAACATAAAGGAAAAAAACATGTCAAATTAACTCAACGTAACCCTTAAGCTTCAAGCTGCGACTGAATAAATTCCAGCTCCTTTGCCAGCTACATGTCTTTACTCTGCCTCATGTCTTGGTCCAATTTTGCATAAATGTATCAGCTAAAATGAATAAATGTAAATACAAGATTTATTCTTTATTCTTACAGTGGATAAGCAATTGAAAGCAGTTAAAGCTAAGTATTAAGCGTAATTAATTTCACTGGAGATGTCAACTCTTTGTATCTACACAGTTACTCATGCAATAGGGAGCGGCACTGAATCTTCTCAGATTAGGAGAAAAGAAACCTGCCTAGAGGTTATGTTGAATATTTTTTATCCAGAGTCCTGCCACACCCTTAGAAGGGAGGATCATAGAAATCTTACAATAAAGCATGCAAGAGCACAGACCTGCATTGTTTAATGCCCTACTGAATAACGTGACTCACTCACTCACTCAATCACTGCTTTCATAATCCAACACGCAAGATAAAGCTTTCTCATTGGGCCTTTTGACCATTGTTTTAATCACAAGACACCATAAACTATCAACAAAGTTGCATGACAACTTTTAATCCTCCATAACAGAAACAGTCTGCAGTCCAGTATCAGATACTAAAGAATATCTTGTCTTGAAAGTACAAATATGAAAATGTTGATAATGCAACACGCTGTTCTAAATGCACATCAATATATATGTATAACCTCACCTCAATCTCCTCATAGGTGACAGGGAACGTCCTCTCCTCGAAGATCAAAACGTGGTGTCTGATCCACTGAAGAAGAATGGTGATCATTTCATAGTACTCCTTCCAGCGCAGCTCCAGCTCCTGCATGCGCGCGCGCACACACACACACACACACACACACACACACACACACACACAGCTGCTCAATATAGACAGCAGCCATTCAGTACAACCTTTAACTCACTAACTAATATCATACTCCCTTAATTAGGTGTAAACAACTTTGGTCCTGTCTGACCATGAACACAAGGAGGAGAGAAGGAGCACTTTGTAACTTATGCAGTACAGTACAGAGGCAAAAAAATGTATGAACTACTGTATTTTACTGAATTATCAGAGCTCGGGCAATAGACAATCTAAAAAGCTGGTTTATTAGTTTATGTCTCCATGCAGTTACAAAATTAAAACAACAAAAATATCTAAATTATAGACAATAACAGTAGCACTTATTAATTTTGTTTTGCAAACTGGAGAAAGTCGATGACAAGATTAAAAAAATTATGACACTAATAGAAACATCTCAAAATAGACAAGTGTCGAAAGTAGAAAATATTTAGCCTTAAAGAGTCTCACTACTGTTCTTCTGCTAGAGTATGGACATAAAACTCACACTGATCATGACGCCATCATGAGCATCAAGAGATCGAGGCATGGCATCGTAGAGGGAGGACACGTATGTGATAATGGACTTCTCATCAGGGTGAGGGACGTCAACATCTACAAACATATCAGCCACGTTAATGTGAGAGATTTTTCCAAATATAAATACATTTCTTAAATGTTAATCAGTATTCAATTAGGTAAGAAATGATAGACTTATGATTGCAGAATAATAATTCACAAGCGCTTATAATGTCACATGATCCTGAAATCTAAAATTAATAAAATAATCTGCAATTTTCTTCATTTAAAATCTAAAATGGGATTTTTTTAAATCTCCCCATTCAGTTAAATTGCACCCTCTGACAGAGCAAATCGATATTATTATAGTGAAATACAAAAGAAACCCGTCATCGGACAGATGAATAGAAAGTAAGAGGCATGAAATATCCTGTCAGAAAAGCGAGCAGTAAGTTCAAAGTGTACCCTCCGGGTCGAGGAGGCGTGTGACACCGAGCTCTTTCTCAGCCACGGTGAAGGCTTGCTCCAGGTTCTCCAGGTTGGTCTGGCGGTACACTTTTCCCATGTCGATAAGTCTTGGTCTGAAATTATGAGCAGTGTGAGTAACACTGGAGTATAATCAGTCAATAACGAATGCTGATACTGCATTAGAAGCTAATGCCATTTAAAAAGATAAGATAAACTTTATTGATCCCTGAAGAACTTCTTGGACTGGGGATATTTGTGATGTTAGAAACATTTGGCTTTAAGAAAAATAAATATAAGTATACTGTCAACATGAAAGAATTTTATTCAAACTTTTATATATGGTTTTTCAGCACAATATGAGTGTAACTATTACAAGAGAAGAAAATCTCATAGCTGGTGCTGGTACAGACAACCCAGATCACGGACAGCCACACAGTCAGGGACCACCTGTCCCATAAATCCTGACTGTCAGCTGTCTCCTGAGGCACATAGCCATTCCTGACATGCCACTCATTAAGCAGAGAGAAGACTTTAAATTGTGTAAAGAAAGTCTGCCAACTGAGTACCACAGGATACACCAGAATCTGTAAAGATTTACACCTACTTACAAGGCAAACTTTCCAAATAATACTAACAAACATGACTCAAAGCCTTACATCTTGACCACATACTCCTCACCCTGAAATAATACATCAATGTCTGGAGAAAAACATTCAGTCTAGGCAGAAAGAGAAATAAAGGCGGATTTGAGAGCTCAGACCGGTATAACTCTTTGACGTGTAGGGTGGAATGCACAGCGTAGTGATCTCCTGGGCTGGCTGCAGAGACAGAACCATTGCTCCCATCTTCCATCCTGAGTGAAAGCTTGGGAGAGATGCTAACAGGGCTCCAACCTACGCCATTATCAACTTCGCCTGCCGAGTAGTCTTCACTGGAGCAAGTTCCTGCGCTGTGGGAGCCTCTACCCGAGTCTACAGAGATCTCAGAGGGAATCTCCTCACACACCATGATCACACGGTCTTCAGCATCACTCACTGAATTACTGCTGCTGCTTGCCCGACGCTTCTTAAATGACAGCCCCTTCTTTAAACGGAACATCATGCCTCTTAGAATCAATGCTAAGAAGAGAAACGGTGCCCCAATGCAGATAAAATGCTCAGGACTTCTTTACCATTGCTGTTTTATTTCAAGGCACAGCAGTTTCTTAAACATATGAAGCATCCAGATGTTCAAGCACCATAATTCCTTCCTAGGAATAAATGACGTTGTCTTGCCCAGCTCTTGCTGTCTTTCCGTTCTAGGTGCAAAATGTCCCAAACACGTTCAAAGCAGCTCTTCCTTTCCTCATTTACAGCTGCCATTCAGCATGGCTTACCCAAAACGATTTTAACTACCAGTAGATATCCCAAACTCCAAAAGCACAAAATCAAATAATGAAATACACATTCCAGTCACTAAAACCAAAACATATTCCAGTCACGCAAAAAAAAGGGCCAAGAGAATTGAAGGAAACATGGCAGTAAAAACGTCCTCGCTCGTAAGCAGCACCGTTCCTGCCTGAGAAAAACATCAAGCTCTTGCTCTCACTCTGAAAAGGCAGTATGCAAGCACAAGCTTTGCAGGTACATGTTAATGCATCACAAAAAAGATTCCCTACGGGGATGACTGGCTTTTCTTTCATAATGACGACCCATGGACCACACCCTAAACTATTTAACTCTTTAACTCTCTCTACCATTAAACCACGTTTTTTTCACTCCTGTTCATTCAGCCACTCCTTCTGTTTTTATCTGCTGTGAATAAAGACCATTTGCTGTGTTATGTAATCGCTAAAATAACATCCATGTTTTCCTTCTTCTACTAAATACATGCTTGACTGCTTTTAAACATGATTTAAGCTTTATAAACTAATTAATCTTTATCCATCAAGTCAGCAAAAGTCCTTGGGTGCAACTTCTGATGCATGATTTTCCAGATTTTATATCACAAGTTATGCTGATCTTTGTGCACAGACATACTTAAGTACCACAATTCCACCAATACCCCAAAAGCAGGCCAACCTTAGGACAATAAAAAATCCTTTTAAAAGAAGCATGCTACTTCTTTGGTCAAGTCTCATCAAGAGTGAGGCTCAAGACAAGCTTAACATAACTACCTCCTGTAAAATTCAAAGTTATTTAATTCATTTCAGCAACGTTCCTTATATAACATTAGCAAAAAGTGGCTTTAATTCATAACATTAAGCACTGATGGAGTGAAAACATAGTAATGGTGTTTCAGCTCTAATTAACCAAACTAACACGATCAAAACTAGATCTTAAATGTCCCAAGTATCCTCTGTGAGTACTCACTCATGTCTGTGAATAACAGCATTGAAGAGCTTGCCGTCCCGCCAGCTGGTAGTGAAGTTGTCACAGCGTATACCCTGGTATCCCTCCACCATGCGCTGTGACCACAGGAGCAGCTTTTCCTTAGCTGACATGTCATCAGACTGCCCACTGACCTGGATGTCTGAAATCTATAAGGTTTGCATGCGATTTTAACACATTTCGTGCAATTCGAATAAATAATCACTTTTTACAGGATACCAGCATGCAAATCATTAAAAGATTTTGAATAAAAGACACCATATACAGTACATGTATGCACTTCAAAATGATGAACAAAGTTCCAGCAATTACCATTAACCTCCGGGCCCTTAAGTTAAGTACCTCAACGGAACTAAAAATTCCCAGCACTGGGGGATACTGGGTAAAGGAAATAACATGGCACTACTGGATGGAAGATCTGTTTAGGTATTAAAGTCATACTAAAGGGACAAATGTAAATAGCTAAAATGTTTTAAATGTCAAATAAAAGGCATCAAATGGGCAAAGTCATGTAATAATTTGTTCAGGTACTTGACTAAAGCTGAGGATCATGAGATTGTAATGACGGCCAAGCTACAGGCTGGGAACAGATATCTGGTTTAATTTGATGTCCCCTGTTACATGCGCCAAAAAACAAATGAATCATCAGGAATTCCCTCGTCTAGGCCATCAGCCTCCATCTAGATATGTCCTCCTGAGGACTGAGTCTGGGAAAAGTGAGTTAAGATCGGAAATCTGTCAGTAGAAAAAGGAATGGGCCAGAATAATAGCTTGCCCATAGCTGACAAATTTTTCTTGGAGTTTTCTAGGAATAAAACTGCATGAAGCATACAAAAATAGGCTATAATGCTATTGATTACTCCGATCCATGAAGAATTTAAACAAAAAAAACAAAAACTGATCAAAGCAACACAAAAACAATATACACAAACCTTAAACTTAAGATGCAAAATTAAATTAAAAGAATTAACTTACAATCAACTTGATTTATTTAAATGTCTTCTCAAACTATATCTAGTTAGCTTATGTATTTCCATAATAATAGGTTTTAGTTTGATCACAATAACCAAACCCATGATTGCCCACTTCTTGAGTAAAGAAAGAAGAAATTAATTTCAAGGAAGTGAGTGATTGATGCCATTTGACGGTTATGACCCAAACCACCAAAAAGATAAGTGACTTCCAACTGATTTCCCCAGGAGAGGATAAAGGCGGCGGAGGTAAATGGTAAGGGAACTTAACACTGACAGAGGAGGAGACCTGGAAGTGGAGGATGATGGTCCATATGAGCCCCAGAGTAAGCTTGGGATTTCCGTCTGCAATATCATCATTCCGAATGTTTACCAGCTTGACCTGGGATGGGCCGAGATAAGCAAAATAGCAGGATTTACCAGAAATTTGACATCCTACAAACAAGGCTTGTTAAAAATGCATAAAAGAAGACGAGGAACCCGTCTTCACATAAAAGCCGATGTTTTACCTGCCGATGTTTGAGGAAATCCAGTGCTATCTGTACATTCTGAAGTTTATGGAATCTCATACGCCCTTTTTCTCGAGGCTGAAGGACAATAACAAAGACATACATAAGTTAAAAATATTGTCAATTTTTACAGAGGTGGAAACCATACCCAAAACTCATGCAATAACAAGTCAAAGACAGATCTGAACTAATGTTGATTTCTGATCTATGTCAGAAATACAAAGCCATCTCGCGGATGATTAAAGACGAGGACCACAACCGATGAGCATTCAAGTGCAACCTTTCATGAATGTTTAGGCCAGTTGATGATAAGCATAAACATAATGACAAACACGGACTGCCTGACACATCTGCCACATTCGTTACACACCCAAAACATGATCTTGAGGTTCAGATCGATTAACACAGAAGAAGAAAAAGCATTAATAGTTCATGCAACAGGCAAGCTAATTATTCTCTTAGTAGCATTCAGAGCATTCATGTCTTTTTAAATAACATTTAGTATAAGCTAATACACGAGAATGGTTCTGGGGAACCGAACACGAAAGCAACTATAGTATGTGTTCGAGTAAACTTATAGACAAATGTAACCGACTATAAACCTTTGAAAGATTTTATTACCTTATGATTTGTTTCCTTTCATTTGGCATCATATTCATCCATTTTAAATGGATTAACACCACTTTTGTTTTTTTCAATCAAGTTTAAAGAGGACTGATGCATTTTTCCATCACACTTAAAAAAAAAAAAAAAAAAAACTTTAAAAAGTCAACCATACCCTTTGACAAGAGCTCATATAAAGGCTGTCCACTGATGCACCCATGCTATTACACAAAGGAAAAAGATCTCAATGACAAACCCACTCACCAACCGCAAGTTCCTCACAATGTCCCTCTCCCTCGACTAGCCCCAGCAAGAGCAGCGAAAAGAGAGCACACAGAGATAGGAAGGGATAGAAGGAGATGGGGGCAAAGAGGGAAGAGAAGGAGTCACACAGGTGCCACACAGTTCAATGAGATAAAGGCATTGAGTGGACTGTGAAGTTAATGTGTTACAGCCAGGAGGAAAGCAGTACTGAAGCATGGCGTCAAGCCAGCAGAGAAAGAAAAGTTCGCAAAAGTCATCTGAAACCCAGTGTTTTGGTTTTGGGTGTGATTTGCATTAGCGTTAAATCTTTGGACCTGGATAATGAATTAAAATCGTTTACAGTAAATTACATTTTTTTAAAATATTTTTAAAAAATGTAGATTACGTTTCTTTGACGAGATCCCAATAGATCGAGATCAATTTAAGTTAACACATTTTGCTATATATGGTCTAAGCTTCTTTCAGGATTAGTTCAGCTTCACGTCAGGCCTGAGGACAGTGTTCAGGTGTAGGGTAAGTGCTGCATGTTGAGTTGGGCTGCAGACAGTAAACAGAGTCATTTAGAGGCTCACCAGTGTCTCCCCGGACAGCACCTCCAGCAGAGAGATCAAGTTATGGCCATCTCTCAGGTCTTCATACAGATCAGTCACATGACGCTGTGCCTGAGGACAAACAGATTATACAGTCATCAAAGATCACATTATGGCTTAATAAATATATATTAGCTTTTTATTGTGAAACAGCATTTTATTCCAGTGCACTAGTTTGTTTTCTCAGTAACAGCCTCAAATACACACGGGACAGGAATGCATGCCGCCAGGCAGGAAAGCAGCCCTGACTTTAGCAGAGACACACCTGCCAACAGACCAGCTGCCTACCATTTTGACAGATGATTTAGTAGGGTTGTGATGATATATTAAAAATAATCCTCTATCCCTGTTTCTCGCTCCTTTACTCAAAACCATAAGGCCGCCCTCATGTGTACAGTTATGTTTTGGGTCTATAGCCATAGCAGAACCAAAGAGTGCTTTGAAGAATATATGTGGCAGCCTGGAAAAACCCTTCACATGGTGACATTTTGATGTTTTAAATAAATGATCTGAATCCTACAGGCTTTCCTAAACTGAAATATGTAAAGTGAAAACGAAAAAAAGTGCATAGCAAGATTTTAGACACTTATACTGCATACTGACTGCATCATGATGCGCAGGTAGCCTAGGAAAAATAAAAACAATTAAACCAAAATTTCCCACTTTACTTGGGTAAAATATACCCTATTTTTTCTGTTTGACAGAAATCAGTCACAGTGATATCTGATGGGCTTTTCCCCAGGCTGCCACACATACATTGTTTTAAACCACCCAGTGCTGCAACTCATTAAAACATTTCAGCAAACAAAAGAGTGCTGTTTAATGGTGCATGTAAAACACCCATGAGTGAGGAGAGAGTAAAAGCCCAGTGGACTTCTTTTGCTGATGTATTCTTTAAAAAAAAAAAAATTAACTCGCTTATAAAATCTCTAAGCAATTTGAGTCAAGACCACATTCTTGATACCCTAGGTAACAGCATAAGAAGCTCCACATTAAAGAAAAAAAAGAAAAAAAAGAAAGAAATTCCCTGCGGCAGAAAGGGAAACTCATGCAGGTCAGAAAATGCAGCAGATTCCAGTCCTGCTAGGGCTTGTGTGCAGATGCTACCTACCTCTGCTCTCCGGTGCTGAAGAGGCATGGCATGAGATGAGCAAAGATACATTAAACATAAGGAAAAAAAAAAACAGATGAGAAGGAAGGCAATGAAGTGATAATAAATGAATACACTGTACACTGCACTAAAAAAGTTAAAAAAAAAAAAGAAAAAAAAACAAGTCAGCAATTTTACCCATTTATAAAAATGATTTATGCACATTCATTAATTATGGAAGCTGTTTATCATCTAGTGGAATATACTGTGTACTGAATTATTAACTAATTAATTTAATTGCATATAAGACTTTATATATACAGTTGGTGTAGCAATAGATTCGTCTGCAAAGAGCAGCCAAAAACTTGTATTCTTATCCTGAAAGATAACATGTACATGATAAACCTAACTGTTCTGCCTCTAAGGGAATAGTTTTTAGGATCTCCAGACAGTCCGCAGAGCGATAAAGCAAAACTGCGGACCGTTTGGAGGGCCCTGAGGACTGGTTCGAGAATCACTGCTTTAATTAAAACCTGACTGATGTCTGTACTGTTTATGTTTCAAAGGATAAGACAGAAGAGTTATTGCTGTAAACTGTAAGTCTGTTTTATGAGGAAAAACCTTTCATTAACATTCCAAACTGTCACCACAAACAGTGACCATAACATAGATATATAACCATGATAACTAATATAACGTGCATAGTAGTATAGTACAGCAGACCTGTATTCACACCTCTGCTTTTCTTATATATCCAACCTACAACAGTGAAACAAATTTACCTGTTTGCATTTATAATTTCATGTACTTTTAATAAGCTCCCTCCTGATTATGGTATTTAACCATGCTAAAATAGTGTGCTGATTTAACCACTAGGGATCACTGTTGTACCGTGTATTAGCTACAGAAGTGCCTTCAACGTTCCACTACAGCATGCCACCTCTGCCTGCCTCATTTAACCAAAGGAATATTTGCTGAGTGAAATGTGGAGGTGTGAATAATAAACTACAACACAGAGACCATTATGTTCCCTTCCCCATCTATAATGCTTCAGCTTTCACACCCATGGCTTTGATACATAATTAGACCAGTCCATCAACACTAAGCAATACTCTGCTGTTGTGTGCTGTGTTAAAAGTAAGCTAGTAGTCTTATTGTGTTCACTCTAAAGCTGATGACATGTAAAAGCCGATGTAAATTTAGCACTCTGTTAATGATCACATTTTATCATTGTCTGTCTGGCTTTCAGTATACACGTATGGAGTCGTCCATACAGAGTCAGCAGCTTCGGGCTGTCAGGTGAGGTAATACTTAAACAGATGGATTTGTGGTTGTAGCCACGCTGACAGTGAGGTAGCCTGGTGTTGGTCTGCTAAAAAAAGCAAGAAAATATATCCTAAATACAGTGGATGCCTAAGTTCAGAGTCCAAATATATTACAAGCTTCCTTCTCAATAGCTTAATAAAAATGTAATTATGCTTTATAATAAAAACCAATTTCTCTTTACACACCCTAATCTCCTGGCCAGAGGTCAGGCCATTAAAATGCCATAAAACAATTAGATGTAATAAGTGCAGATACCTACACTTTCTACACGCTATCTGATCTAGGACTTTCCATTCAAACAGATGAATAATTAGTGCTGTCACGCAATAAATTTTTTTAATTGCGCATTAATCGCAGTTTTAATGCACATTTTGATTTGTGTTGTACGTGCAGGTCGGCATCATAAGACCATTGAAAATATTCTTGCCGTTTATCACTGGTCTATTTTAAGAGAAATGGCTGTTGAATGTTGCCACATTATTCACTCGACTTTATTTGATAAAAGTGAAATATTAAAGATGATTGATTTCTTTTCATTTTTTTAAAATAAAAAATAGTTTTTGTCTTTCGGTCATCTGATAAACTGATTAGAGTTGGAGTTTAATTAAAGGCATCAATTCGCCGAAGAGTAAGTTTATGTTCCAACCAAAACATACATTAAAAAGTTAAAATACATCACCTACAGTTCACAGACGTTTCATCACATTTATTTCAAAAGTGCCTACAGCATATAAAATGAGTCTGAACAGCGTTGTTTGTCATGTTAAATACAGCCGAGTGCTGTCTTGTAGAACACAACCAGTGTAATCAAGGAGGCTGTCCGCTGTTGATGAAGTTTCAGGGCGTCCAAATAGAGCCGTTTTGATGACTGAGGTCCCTATAAAGTGCCCTTGGGATTCTGTACCCTGTGTAGTGTGTAGGGAGCAGAGATACAGCTTAGGCACCCTTGCGATTAGAATGCAGCCTAAAGCAAATAAGGTAATTTCAGAATGTTTGTGTTCACTGACGGTGCTGCTGGTTTGCATAATTTAACTATTTTTAAATCTGCGTTAAAAATTTAGTGGCGTTAATTTTTTTAATCACGATCAACTTTTTAACACATTAACGCATTTGTTAACGTGTTAATTTGACAGCATTATTAATAACTTATTAATGACTTTTTAATAACATGTCCTCTATTTTATTAACCTTTAGTTGAACTTGAGTAATCTATCATATGGAGTGCTGCATTTTAATGATGAAATTGATCAATTAATGAAAAACTGGTACTGGAGCCAATGCTAAATACATAGCAACACCACCTTTCCCTATGCGCATCACTGGTTGTGCCCACCAGTGTGTATATAAAGCCATAGACATCTATGGAAGCCTCTAGAGCTGTTTCTATGTTTTCAGATTTTCAAAGCGGTTTAATAATTGGAGCTTGTGAGATGGGTCAAAGCATTTCTGAGGTAGAAGCAAAGTTTGGATTTTCACATATGGGCATTTTAAGGGTGTACTGTGACTACAAGAATTCCAGCAACACCTCGAACTTATGACAGCAGTTTGCTGTAAAAAGACTCTGGATGAACGTGACTAGCGTTGGCTGGCAAGAGTCGTTTCATGCAACACTGCCTCAAGTAACATCACAATTCAATGCTGGGGCCTCAACGTTCCCTCCAAGAGCCCATGGGGGACCTACCAAGTATTTACACATATATCAGTTTTTCTGGTACTTCAGTGTACATTTAGAACTGTTGTATCTTTGTATGGTGAAGCAGCCAGGACAATAAAGCAACTTGGCACTGAACTACCATTTGAATCACAGGCCTCCTTTCAGATTCACACCACTTTTATGTTTGTAATCACTGCAGTAGCATTTTTTAAATGAATATCAGAGGAAATTCCTATAGGTCTGAGAGGAGACAGATTGCTGCAGGTCCAAAGAAGACAGCCACCCGCAGCCAGACACAGGCTACTGGAGGCCAGTCTGCCTTTTCAGCAGCGCAAAATGAATCCAGATGTCTCTGACTCACCCTCACATCCACAAAAGTCTCAAAACAGTTTTCAGCCAAGTGGTGTGATTCTGGCATTACCCTGGACTGTTGCAGAATAGACTTTTGTGCAAGAGTTATTTCTTTTTCTTTACAGGCAAATGAATGGGAGTCTTTAGTCTTCTGGAGGCTGATCAGTATAAACAGAAACTCCATGTTATTACTACTAACTGTGCAGCTGCTTTTGCAAAATAAAAAATGTCACAAATGATATTCTTTACAAATGAAAAAGTCCACAGGGATAAGTTAACCTCTTTATAATCCATCTTTCCTCTCTGGGATCCCCTCACCATACTGACTAGACTATGATAAATTGTCTGGTCTTTAGCAATAATTACAAAGCACTGACTGAGGCACACTATGGGAAAGGAGCTATGAATAGTTTGCTGACAACATGTTTTAAACTACTGGTGTAAAATGCACTCGTTACAATAGCACCTCTGTTGCCTGGATGGAAAATATACTGTAGATTTACAGACTTGGCAGACCTCTGTAGCCAAAATAACCTAAATGAGACAGTATGTTCTGCAGAGTGAATAAAGCCAGGCAGTTCATTCCACCATCATAATATAGAACAGTTTTAGACATTGAACTAAGTAATGGTGATATAATCAACTGCCTTTCACTCACTGACTAGTTATTTAGAATAATGAATGCTTATAAGTAAAAAAAGGTTTAAAGTAAAAGTAGAGATATGCATCAATATCTTGCTTCAAGCAGCTAAAATGTAAGAATGGACTGAGAAGAAGAGGGGCCAATGAAACATTTTAATTCAAGACCAGACATGCTGCTGAGTTTCAATTTTGTTTGCAAGCTGGTGGGCTGGCAAGCAGACAGCTCCAGAAGTCCCTTAATGAAGAGTGATATTGCTTTTTCCAACAGGTATATGATCTGCACTATACATATTATACAGAGTAAAATAATGAGACACGATAGTATGGATAGAATATGTTGTGCTAAGAATGATCAGAATAACAATGAGAGAATCTATAAGAGTCAAGGAGAGATGTTCAGAGAGATGTTCATGTATTTTAATACACAGGTACTCAAACCTTTCACAGCCAGGGACCATTTTAACTGTAAAATAACTACTGTTTAATTACTATAATCCAGCTATTTAAATATTAGGACTTTTATTTAAATGTGCATAACCTTTCACTGACAGAACACATCCATAATCACAACCATAAGAGCGCATAACCATAATAACTTTGACAGTGGTGGGATGTGGTTCCATCGTTGAAAAAAAAAAGATATAGATCCCATTTCGAAAACCACTGCTGTTAACTATGCATAAATATTTTGCTGCATCAAAAGCTTCTTGCCCTGCCATTTGGATAGTTTCTTGATGTTATGTGAGCAGACTTATAATACAGGGTGATTCAGAAAGATGGACCCAATATCAAAGAAGTATATTTCATGTTACAGTTTAATGAGTTATAAAGTTTTTGTAACTACTTTATAAATGCTCTATGAGCATGGCCGCCCTTTGCACTTCCACTTACACAAACAGCCTGTTTCCTCAAATTGCCAGGACCAACGATAAATGCTCTTTGGCATTGGCGGATCAATGCCAAAACAGAATTGAATGATACGCAGCTCCACAATTCTGGATTCAGACTTGCCGAATTGTGTAGCGGGTTCGCCATCTTGCGAATGACTGAGCCTAGAGGCTGTTTGTGCACTGGGAGAGGCATTTAGTGGTAATCATTTGAAATGCCCCGCCCTTTCAAGTGGCAATAGTTTCATTCATGGGCGGCTTATTTGTGCAGAGATGTAGTGACTTCAGATTGGGTTCATCTATTTGAAACACCCTGTACAGAGCAGTCAAAATACAGTCAAAGTGTATGGAAAACAAATGTTTTCCATAGTCCTACACCGAGAAGCTTAATCCCTTAATCCCTCAAATGCCGAACTCCCATACTGAACTTCACAAGTGTTTCCTTATGACGTTCTGCTTCCATCTGGCTCCGATTTTGCAAGTATTATGCCCATGTTTTTAGGAAAAAGGATTAAAGTTTATCACTGTGCTAAATCAAAATCATCAGAAGTCGCTGAATTCGGCTTCATTTAGTTTTAACTGAATCACAAAGAAATTGAGGTGTTAGTACTGTATTCATACTGATATTTGACAAACATGTTAGATCATCTTTCCTTTCAATATTTGGGCAAAATAATTGTGGCATTGGGGGTGTGGTTGAGTGTCAGCTATAGACGGAGAAGAGGTGGGTCAAACCGGCAGGTAACACGTGACGCTTCTTACCCGAGTCTGATAATCACAAATTGACTTATGTGTGTTTGTGCTTGAACTAAGGGCTGTAACCAGAGAGAGAGTGGCATCATTGGTGGAGCTTACAACACACAGACACACACCCACACCCACACTTGGACGGTGAATTGAACCGTGAAACTGAACTGTGAACTTGAATGAGACGAAGCCGCATGCTCGTGCCAGAATCTTTTCAGTTAGTTTGCCTTTTTGTTGAGTTGGTTTGCACTCAACAAATACGAGGCAGCAAATAAATGCAAGCGCACAGCTCTGTAAAACTCCGCCTGCCTCCAGAGTCTTCCTCTGTTCTTCAAACACCTGGGTTCCACGATAACATATACATGCCTTCTCCCATTAATAATGTGTAAAGCGGGACAGTAACATTTGCTCAGATTTGGAAGGAGATCTCAGCATGTCAGACAAGAGGTTATTACAGAAATCACTTGTTGGCAAGGTTATAAGAATTAGTAACAGAGCAAATTGAATTACCTTTATCAGGTGCTTGTTGACCCACTTCGTGAAAGTCTTTTTCTGCACCCTGTCCCTTTCATCTGTAAAACACAAAAATATATAGGCTATGAATAAGTATATTTTTATGACTTCATACAGGTATCAGATCAACAATATGGCCATATTAATACTGTATTTCACTTAGAGAGAAAAACATAGCAGCCGAGATAAAATTAACACAGGTCCATAGGTCCAGGAAATTCATTTTATAGGTAAAGACTACTGTAATTTGAGTAAGAAAAGGGAATAGACAGTATCTCCAGTATGGTCTGTACCTCCACTGACTCAGGCTGACCAAATACACATAATGGCAAGATATACCTTTTGCACAGACATGTTCAGCTCATACCAAGCCACAAGCACAGACTGGCTCAGGGGCACACACATCTGAAAAGGGTGTACACATGGCATATCACTTGGCATGCTCAACAGTGCCAGGAGGCGGAGCAAGAACCTGAGCTCAGGGGATGGCCTCAAGCAGCACATATACACATGTACGGACAGATCACTGGAAATCATAACAACGAATCTGAAAGTGCTCTATTTCTCAGTCTCAGTAAATTGAAACACTCAGGGAACACACAGCATATACACTATTTAGACCGCTCACACCAGCTAAACCCATCAGTTCACTAAAGTGTGACTTGCTTAAATAATGTGGCATAGAAATATTTTGATTCATATTTTAGGAACAAAGGAGGCAGATATGTAAATTTTTATTGTACCAAGAAGTGAAGTCATTGCTCATGTAAGAATGAAAGGGCAGTCACCACCACCACCATGGAGGTCCTGTGCACTTCCTGTACCTACATATGTAAGGAATCTAGATTTAGGTTTACTAATTTACCAGGTCCGGTTATCTGAATGATAAGTTAACAGCATAAATGCAGATAGTAGATGCACTATGAGGCTGAGCAGATGAGCCAGCAAGCTGTCTTGATGCCCCTTTAAGAATAATGAATCATGCATCTGTGATAAAACAGTAAATTTGTAATCTTTAGCTAATAAAGATAATAAAGACCAATGATCAAATCCCTTCTACTCGTTTTGTGGTTGATATTAAAACAAAGCATTGAGATGATGCTTGCTGCAATCTCTATGACGTAATGACTGCATCACTTCTACTGTTGAGTAAGTCTTCCCACAGTGATTTACCATCATTGGTTTTTGCAATCTAATAAACATGAAATCACACCGATTCAGTGATTCAAACCCTGAGGACTGGATGGCGAGTTCTGCTATCTATGGTATCAGTGCTCATTTTTTCCTCACGGAGTACCGATGTTGCTCACAGATAGCACAAATTACCATGCTGTCATCAGTAGGAAGTCCCTGACCGATAAAAATAACTGGTGACAAAACCTTGTGATGGCTAAAATACATGAGCGAAACAAATGAATCAAAGTAGAAGAAGGAGTTTCATGGCAGTTAACTAAAGCTTAAAGAAAAAGATAAGCCAGAGCCATTAAAGCCCACTTATCTCCGACCATTGACACACCCTCGTCAGACGACAGACGCGTTTTCTCTACTTTCTCTCCGTTTCTCTGGGTGGAGTGTTGTTGTATCAATGTTGCTATGGTGAACACCCGCTGAACTCTTTCTCAAGAGGGTGGAGTAAGCCGCACTCATCAATAAACGGTTTCCTTTTTTGGTGATTCCTTATTCAGGGAAAATATGTAGATTACAACAGCTAACCAGTTTGCTCCTGAGTAGCCTTTGAGACAATTAAAGAGCATGTACTTTGAGCTTGCATTTATGGAATTCCTCATTCAGGTATTGCATTTCAGCTAATGGTTAAACCATCACTCCTGCCACTTTACAATGGACCACACCCTTTGGGCACTGTGAGGTCAGGAACGCAGGAATCTGATACGAATGACTGCTGCTAATTCATCTCTAAGCATTGGGAAACGTGTAATGTATTATTGATACGTCACAAGAGAGAATACCGGATAAATAAAGTACATAAATAAATAAATAAATAAATAAATAAACAACCCTTAGATATTACTGATAAGCAACAATCCTTGGTGTAAAAAGAACAGAAACACATTAATAGGTCATTAAACATATGTCAGTAGTGCCAAAAAGCTTATTTGCTCAGGATTACTTTGTTTGTTCTTCTACAGCAGAAGGCAATCGGATAAAGGGGTGTGGACCTTTTCAATCTAAACTGAAGAAGTTAGAGACACCTGATCTGAAGGACTTATGGCACCATCAGAGATTTATGTCTATTGTCAAAAAAGCAAGACAGTATGTTCCACTATAACCATCTGATAAGGTGAATCCTGATACAATACACAGCAAACACCTGGAACTGCAACTCAGTGAAACTATAAATACAATTACGAGCTCAAACACATGATTACCACTTCCTTTTTTTTCCCTCATTATAAAAGTGTAAAGTATAAATCCAGCCTGCAGTAATTCATCAAAGCACAGAATTATGGTAAGAGTCACAGTGGGTACTTGTGCACTTTCTCCAAGACAAAACCACAAACTATGCAGAACCTCTTTTAGCACAGCCATATGCAGACATCCATAAACTAGCATTTAGGATGGTAGCACATTTCTCACAATTACTAGAAATCTAGGTCTAAGGAATTAAACATTGTCATATTTTCTATAATGTGGTTCTCTCTCAGGTACCTTTCCTTCCATCCATGGCTTTAAGCATGCCCTGGTAGAAGCCATCATCTGAGGGCACCCTGGATCTCCCCATGCTGTCAGAGGAGTAGTTCCTCTGTTTCTGTGCATAACTCATTTTCTCTGTATCCGTCGCTTGACAGCTGAGTCAATCTGGATTCGACTCTTTTCCTGTGTCTAACCACAGGGTGATGTCCTCCAAACTCTTGCTGCTTTTCAAAGCAGCAGCCTGCAGTACTGTTGTTGTATTCCAGCTGAAGCGGACTTTCTCCTTTTCTTGGTTTGGTTTTTGTTGTCCCCTCTCTGTCAGCTCACGTTTCCTTTCTACTTTGTGTTCCCTCAGCATAAAAGATGCCTACAGGCTACCGAGTGTGGGCCTGTCCCCGCTCTGTGTGCGTGCTTTCACTAAGCATTCGGAAGACGTTGTGGGCTTGGCTATGCCCGCCCTGTTGCTCTGCCAGGACAGGAAAGAGGGAGGGACCAGAGACCAAGAACTCAAGGTGTGATTACCAGCATGCCTCATGTACAACCCATATTCATAAGTTATACACACACACACACCTTGAACATTAGATGTAGGAAACCAAGACATTAAAGGGATTAAGGAAAAAGTGGCACTGGCCTGAGATACAACTCTGTCACATTCTGACATATCCTCATAGTGAACATGTTTGTGATAGATGTATAAATTTGGACACCTTGATTGAACTGAACTTTTTATAATGATAATATATTTGTAACTACAACTGAACTTCCCCTGCTTTTGTACATAAGCACAGGCATACACTACTTTAACATTTACTAAGTTATCTGGAATTACTTAATCATGGCTTACTCATGGTTCCAGGAAGGGTGGAGGAAAAGGAGTGCCATTCAGGTGTCCACAGGACGGTACAGTTAGTCATCCACCCATCCTTAACAAGTCTCAAACACTTACACACACCGCCCGCATTTTACAAGTACAGTGGAACGGTATCTGCCTTGATAAAAGGTTAAAAGCATGAAGAATAGAACACTTCCTAGTATTTCTACAGTTTCAATTATATACACATTTTCCCCCAACCTAAATTTGTACACATTTTCCATCTCCATAATGAGAAACTGCAGACCTTCCTGTAAATGTGACTGGTCATTATTAAACTTGCTCTATTTTCAGATTTTTAGCAAAGCCAAAAAAAACCTAAATCATCCTGCATTGTGTAACATTTTCCAACATAGGTCTATAAAGCTTGCTGTTATGAACAAACAGGATGTCTTATCAACACAGACTACAACACTGTAGACCATCATAAAATACTGCAGCACATGCAACAGGAGTGGCTGAATTCAGCACTGATTAAGAGCTGCTGAATTTTGCACATTTTATCACGTAACAACTTTCAAGCATTTCTGACAAAGATATAACATATTACTTCTACCTGTTCAGGCCTGACTGCTGCACAGTGTGCCTATGTGTTTATTTTATGATATTCAGACGCTCTACAACAGACGCGGAGGAACACACCTTAAATAATGGCTTTAGTACTTCCACACATGTGTCCCTACAAGTGAAGGAATTAAGGAGTGGCAGAAAAAATTCAAACATTATCCCCAGGAGCGATAGAGCTCCACTGTTATAATGGAGCGTGTGGCTTAACGGATCAAACGATTCCTAAACGTCTGTAATGCCATTACATGTAATTCTATAATAAGGAATTAAAGCAGTACAAGGAAACAAATACAGAATATCAGCAATTAATTAGCAATAAAACATGAACATTTTAGTGTTCGGGGAAATACTGATTCTTGGGTGATTATGCTGCTTATTCTTTACTCTCATTCTCTCTTTATTCTGACATTCTGAGACAAATGTCACACAGACTCATAGCCAGCACCTGGAAGAATCACTATCAGCACCTGGAAGAGTCACTATCAGCATCTGGAAGAGTAACTGTGTGTGTCAGTGTCTGGCTTCATTCAGACTTCATTCACACACACAACGAACTATCACTCAAAGATCTCTCTCTCTTTCAGAGATCACCAGATTGAGCAGATGAATCAGTATCACAAGCTCCGGTGAAACCTCACGGAGTTTACTCATAAAAAGATATAGAGTTACATTATCACAATGGAATGAACAAAAAATGTTCCTTTCATGATGCTAATATATCTTCATCTATCAAAGCCTGAAACAAAAAATATAAATATTGACATCCAGGCCTAGAAGAGAAGAGATAGCACAAACCCAACTATCTGAGGAAACTCTTTTATAGCACGTTTCACATGGCAAATCCACTGAGCCTTCATTGAGACTTCAAGAATGTGACAGAGAGGCACTAAAGACTCTCCAGCCAAAGTTTGCCTTCACTGGTGGATTCGCACGGAGACTGTGGAACAAGTTGGTCATGGGACCATTTCTGCAATGGCATGCAGAAGAAACGACCCATTACTTGAAGCAAAAGTGCTTATTATGCTACTCCTAGACCAGACGGAACTTTTCAACAATAAAGTCTTTCTTGTGAGGATTTGCTGTAGTTACATTCTATGGGCTATTTCCAGTCTCACGGTGTCTCCCATATACATCATTCACTTTAGTCACGTGGTTGGAAAATCAGGAAATCCCACTTTGTTATTTTTGAAGTCATACTCAAGTGTTACCTCAGCTTCTCTGTAAGGCAGCAGACAGGGATACAAAAAAAAAAACCATACTGAGATCACACTATCAGAAATAAAGATACTAACTTGTACTATTCCTTGACACAGAGGTGGGCATTATACATGCATTATGTATTGCATCTTCAATGTGTATATTAATTTTTCCTGGAAACCTTAAAGACCAGTACTCTAACGCTATTGGAATACCACATGGACTTTCTAGGTAAATATGTGATAATACTATCCCAGAATCATGTGCAGTTTGGCGTCCTTATGATGACACTAAACCAATGAAACAATACACTATAAATTAAAACTACCAACGACATACTTCATATCAGGCATGTAAGCTTTTCTTGCGCTAATCCGATCACCTGGAGAGTATGAATCATCCTGCCCGGCACTCCCTCCATTACATCCTCAGTAAGAACATTTTCATAGACCTTACTGGGTGACAGGGCTAAAAAGCACATCTGTAATATAACAGATGAAATTATATACATTGGTGAAGTAGGAGCTCTTTACATGAAAGAAATACAAAGGCAAAAATTACTGGTGTCTTAGTGGTTTAATTAAAGGAACACAAAGGGAAAAAATCCTTTGCAGCTATTACATAATGTTTTTTTGCCCTGGATAACTTGTAACTTGTAAGCCTAATGAATAATGGTAAGAAACAGGACACCGTTGGAAGGAAGATACCTATAAAATGGCAGCCTTCACATTCCTGTGCAGGGTGTAACACGATCCTTCATTAGGTGTATCCTATCCTAACTCATATCTGTCTTATTTTCCTTCTTTTCTCTGCTTGTGAGAGCGTGTGCTAAGCTGCCACACCTAAATGAAGAGGAATGTTCACACCTTGAACATTATAATTCCTTTAATCGCTTTTATGGAACTAAATGGAAGTAAAAGTGAAAACCATTTGTGTGACACAGGACTTTTGTTTTTAAAAAAAGTTATAATGAAATAACACACATAGCAGTCCTTGTTAGTGTCCATGTGTCCTTCACCATCTCCTGTCAAGAGCCATTGCGCTGACTAATGTTCCCTTAATATTTATAGTGTCCTAATTCTACAGATCAGATAACAGACGTTGCATTAAAACAGGACTTGGGGACAAAACGGCAGCATCAGCAGCTGGGATCTCAAATGACTCAGATTACAGTTTACAGGGAAAATCCCATGCGTCAGGATTTTGGTTCCAGATCACTCAGCACACTGGAACGCAAGACTATGGGAAGAACAAGTGAGAACGATGACTTATCTGCTGTCTCCCTCTAATGGAGATGAGTGATAAGGACGTCCTGAGACACACAGTTAAAAGGCAGTGCTGATACTACGGGCTCTAAGGAGCAACAAGCAGTACGTCAGACATCACATTTGAAATCTTAACTTAATCTTAAGTGACCTTTTTTTTTTTTACGATAAAGTTAAAAGAGGGGGTGTCCCTTCATAGGTGTATTCCCGATTCAAGCCCAGTGTTCCTGAGATAGACTCCGGATCCACCGTGTCCCTGTCCAGGCTAAAGCAGTTACTGAAGATGAATGAATGAATGAATGAATGAATGAATGAATGAATGAATTTAAAGTTGACTAAAGGAAGAGTGGAATTATAGGGAGATTAAAAACTCTTTCAGGAGCACAGACACACATGCCGTAACTCAGCTCAAACTTTAACAGGTATCTTGCACCATCTTCATTTCCTACACTATGGTTATCTCAGTACCGTAAATGATAACATAATTTTAAAGAACTGTGCTTAATCGATTTTTACATATTATTACACAAAGGCAAAACACATGATCAAACCCATGAAACTAATAAAACCATGACATAAACTGTGATTAAATTATAACACTGATGTTCGTTACAGTGTGTATAGAAATATGAGTCAGATATCTGACCATTCCAAAAACACAAAACTTCTCCACAACGTGAACTTAAGACAGAGGAAATTGGGAATTGCAGAATAATTTTTTCTTCGTAAAGACACTTCATAAAACCCAACACTAGATGGCGAGAAAACAAAACAGAACTACGCCCACTGACTACACTTAGCCTTTACTATTCAACTCAGGATATCAAACACTACAATAATTAAACAAACACTAAAGTATAAGAAGGCTTAATAACAGCAGAGAAACGATTAACCTGGGGAATCCAGCGACTTGAATGATAAATAATCCTTTGCTTTATGGTTTAATGGTTCAGCTATTTACTCATAGTTTATGATTCCTAATATAAAAGAAACACCTGCTACTGCTGGGATATAAAACAAAATATATGCCCTTTTCAATACAACAGTAATACCAGCTGTGTAATAAAGTGTGTACAATGAAATTCAGGAGACAACTCCGCACAAACTGCAGTCTCAGCAAAACTTCAGGGTCAAACTTGTTCCGTAACTTTGGCGAAGTCCAAAAAAAAACTATATGCACAGTTGTAAAACTGACTAACAAGTCAGTAATGCATCGATTACCATTAACCTGTATAGAGTACACCGTACTTCCGCTGTAACTTTAGGGCAGAAAAGTCACTCGTCCTTAGCTAGAACCCTCCCATTGCCCATATTTATCAAATGAACTGGACCTTACCTGCGCAACACATCTTATTGTATAAAAATGCAGCTCTCTCGCCATAGCTCATCTCGTGCCAATAATTCTGCCGTTCATAAAATAACACTTGCAGCGTTTCAGCAGTGTAAGCGTTGCCTGTCGCCATGATAAGAGTTTCTTTCAATTTTCCTCATTCCAGGTTATTTTTAAGTCGCTGCTTCTTCAGAAAAACACACACACAAACGCCCACCCACCCA
>JAOVVH010000054.1:16435614-16453539 GCA_028566435.1 Scorpiodoras heckelii
CACACACACACACACACACACACACACACACACACACACACACACACACACATTCATTCACACCTAGGGGCAATTTACTGAAGCCCATCCACGTACTGGCATGTTTATGGGAGATGGAAGAAACCAGAGAACCCCGAGGAAACCCACAAAAACAGAGAGATATCATGTACAGAAACTCTAGGACTGAAATGCTGACCCTGTATCTGTGAGAGACCAGTCGTACCGACACACAACCATGTTGCCAAGTTCTAAGATAATACATCTAAAATGTATGACTAACATCATCCAACACCCCGAGTCAACCACTGAGCCAAGAGTGGATTCTCACGTTATCAGATACTGGCCTGAAGGTATGAATTACCTGTTGGTAAAATGCCTTTGTCTGTTATATAAAGACATCCCTCTGCCAAAGCTCAATTAACATTAAAAAAAAACAACCCATAAACCCAATGTCTCTACCAAAGCTTTAGGTATGAATGATCAGGCTGTGGTAACAACACAGATGGACTATTATCTCATTTCTGTGCTGCATAAAAAGACTTGCAGACTAAACAATTTTCAAGCAATCAATAGAACACACTTACTGTGGGGCTGTGGGGTATGGTGAGGTGTTGAACTAAAAAAAATAAATAAAAATAAATAAATAAATAAAAACCCTGCAGCTTCACCTCCTGATATTAATATCAATGTGCCTGAATAAGAGATGGTAAAACATGTAAGCTATTTCACGTTTCAAAAGAAATATGCAATAACCCAAACAAACCAATAATAACTGTGGTCCTAAAGCATACCGACTGTAGCCTCAACTGAATACAATGTCAGCCTGCAACCGAGTAACACGTGCCAGCCTGTACTTACTGCACTGTGCTATGCACTATAATTAAAACTGACTCCAGTGGCATTTTCTTAAATTCATGATAGCTCTTTCTCATACACAGTTAAGAAACAGGGACTTCTTGTCCACAAGAACATGACAACAAATAAGAACAATGATTTCAGCAGTACTAGCAAATCAACAACTATATTTTTTGCATGACTGAACAAATTAACAGGTTTCATCCATAGAATTCAGTGGACAGTGATGCAAAAACCTATCTTGGTGGCAAAAGACAAATTTACTGACTGTCGTTTGAGGCTCAATGCTGTGAAATCAGTGCACAAGCTATTGATAATGTACAAGACAGTATTCAACTTCTTAAAGGTCAGGCTCATATTTGCCTTTGAATTCAGCCACGGATGGATGACTCACCCTCTAGACCACAATCACGTGGCATGAAAGAAAAAAGTGACATTCTGCCCACTTTGGCATATTTGACAAGATCATAAACATTCAGGAATTTAGAGAGTGGGCTGGCGCTGTAAAACAAAGTGGCATGTCTGAGAAATGACACTAACTTGGGCACATTGAGTCTCAGTTTGCACGTAGGCAGTCAAATTGCAGGTCACACTTGGATTACGTTGTACACAAATCAGGGCGGTACACAGGTCGAACGACTAGGAAATACTGAAACTACTTTCATTTTCTGTATTGCTTAATATCAGTGATGGACCTGCACACTCAAAGCTAGCTATGTTTATCAAATTATTTCTCTTAAACAGCAAACTGATTTACTCTGGATGATATTTAGGAAGGAAGAGCAAATTAGGTTGACTCCATGGAAAAAACCTCCATGCATGTGGCTACTAACATTTCCTGTCTATGAATCATATTCTCCAAGCGACACAAATAAAGCTGGGCATATTTTCCATGTTATTTGAAGATAATCTAGACAACATGGGCTTGAAGCTATGCTCACCTCAAAAACTGAAATGTTTTCACACATGCAGAAAGAGATATGGTATGTTGTACACAATGGCAATGATGCAGTAGGGGGCAGCAGACAGTTATCAGGTTTTATATACTTTTTTTTTTTTTTAAAGCAGTCCATCTGTGTAACTTATTCAATAATAAAAACAACCTGTGAAAAAATGTGCTCTCCACATGCTGCAGAATAATAACCAACACTGAACATCCTGGAAATGGTGCAATGTTTTAGATTGTTGACCATCTCTGGGTGTGACAGAAAATAAACAAGCTTATGGTGATATGCCGGATATTAAAGCTTAATGTCATTGCATACATTTTGCCCCACCCATAACAGTGTAGGTGCACACACTTATTTACACTAAAACCTAAACGTGAAGAGACACAGTAAAACAGAAATTTCAATGCTCATGGCAATCAGCAGCCAGAGCACATTCCAGAAATTTCTAGTGCACAATGTAAAATAGGCAGTGATTGCTTAATTTTTGCTACTGATAATGATTTTATCTGTGCCAAGCTTTATGCACTGGGCGCAACAGACACAACACATCATGCAGGGCTGACTTTGAAAACGGAAATGAGAAACACACAAGCTTCCTAAAATAGGGTAAAAGACTGCTGAAAATGCAATACTCTCCCGTGCATTGATAATCTCGCGGCAGAGCAAAGCTAGAGGCTTTAATACCTTTCTTCTGAATGAGTAAAGGGCTGGGTCATTTCCGGTATGAGAAACAGTGAAAGTAGGAAAAGATTCCTGTATGAACACTCAGTGCTGCAAATCTGCTTATAATTAATTTCCAATCATGTTGAAATGCTTCTCTTTCAGAATTATGAGATAGAACTATAAATCGCCCTGCATGCAATTTGCAGCCTTATAACGGAGCTGATATATCGACCAGATATTTTGGGTGTGGATGTGGTGTGGATCAATGCCAGGGAAACATTTCATAAGATGCTTTTCAAATCCACTGGATAACTCTAAACTAGACAAACAGGTCAACTGTGCAACAGTAAACACAAGAGTATTATAAAGTTCTAACCATACAAAGCAGCTTTGACCTATGCGTGCTGCTCCCTACACACACAGAATATCAATTAGGAATGACAGCACTTGCAAAATGCAGCCAGCAATAATTAAATATGGAACAAATTATCATTTTTCTAGGAGAATTTCACATTCACATGTTGAATGGTACCTTAGACATAGTAACTAAGTTTTTGAGCAAACGAGGACACCTCTTATGACAACCTCATGCTAGCCACACTGACCCTCCCACACTGTAAACACAGAGGAACATTGTCAGTAGCAGTGGCATTAGACATGCACAGGAAGGAAAGGAGAGACTCAGTTTTTACCGTACCTTCAATGAAGTTTGGGAAGGCTTTAGGCTCTGGCTCGACCAGAGAATGGTCCCAGGTAACCTCTTTGACAGGACTCTGAAAGACAGCACGCTCTTTAGCCAGCTCCTCTAACACATCATAGTCCAGGTCATCTCCTGGAATCTCAGGCACGGGTGCTACAGCAGGCTGGCTTCCATCTGGACTCGGAGTAGGAATCTGCTGCTGCACCTCAATCACCTCCTCGACTATAACTATCTTCTTCCGCATGGCAGCTTCGTCCTCAGACAACACTTGCTTCTCCTCGGCAGAGAGAGAGCCAGTGGTGACAGGCTTTTTGATGGCCTTGCTCACAGAGAGCACTTTTTGCTTCTCTCCTCTGCTCTGTGTTTCAAGAGCGGTTGAATGTTGAGCAACACTGGGAGGATCCCCGTGCTCAGGGTAGGGGCCGGCCTGGGCTGAGGCTGCTGCTGACGCTTGGGCTATGGGTGCTTCCCTCAGTTGCTCTGAGGAGGATGTTTTTCCTTTCAGAACCTCCCGTTTTATTTTTTCAGCAGAGGGCTGAGCTAGCTCCACCTCCCCTTTGTGTATAGGGGCCTCACTCTGTACAGCTCCTGCCTGGCTGCATTCTTCTGATCGTATTTTAGGAGGCTCACTTATTGCAAATGGTTCAGATGCCTGGTTGGGTTGAATTTTAACTGCAACCTGGGCTGTCACAATTTCTTCAGCTGCACTGATTTCTGCAGCTGATGATGAATCGTCTTTATCAGCATCAGCCTGCTTTTTCTTTTTTCGTTTTGAAGACTTTGGTGCTACCTCTCCTTCATTCGTCTTTGAATCTTTAACCTCTGACGCATCTAATGGTTTTTCTGGTGGTGGTGTTTGTTGGACTGATGATATTTCATGCTTGGCTTTCTTTTTCGATTTTGATGTTTGTTCCACAACTTTTATTTCTTCACGGATAATAATCTCTTTCACCTGTTCAACTGCAACCGCATCTGAGATTTTAGGAACTGGATGGGTGTCATGCTTAAGCTCTTTAATCTCTGTCTTGAGAACAGTGTTAGACAATTCCTGAGATGAGATTTTGTCCTCTTTAGGAGCACTGACTTGAATAGGCTTGGCATGTTTGCATGCCATTTGGGTGTCTTTTGTCTCTTTAATAATAGGTGTCTTCTTTGACTTCTTACTCTTTTGAACATTGCTTGTTATGTCAGTCAAAGGTGCTGCTGGTGGTACAGATGATTCTGCGTCAACACTCCTGGTCCGTTCCTCCACCGATGCTTCAGAAGTTTTCTGCACAAGACATACCTCAGCTTTTTCAACATCATTTACAACTGTTGCATCTTCATTTGTTTTGGACACATGTGGCACTGCTGAGCCTGAAGACTTGCCAGTGTCATTTTTCTCCTTTATTTCCTTGATATTTTCACTTTTATTCAAGTCATGTACATCTTCTGTTTGTGCCTTCGGTTCCTGAGCAGTAGAATCTGACATGGAGATATGTATTTCTTTATTTAGGGACATTTCATCCTTCACTAGATGCGCCTCAGGATTCTTAGTCTCTGTCACTTTTGGCGTTTTTCCCTCTTGGGTTTTAGATTGAGAATGTATAGGAGCATCCTTTGGTAGCTCACTAGTGTCAGGTTCCTGAGTGGCTTTAGGCTTCAGTTCCACTGGTTGAAAAGTAGCTGTTGATGATGTAGAGAGATCTGTTTCTGTATTTTTGGTTATTTCATCATTAGTTGGATTCTTTTGAATATTCTTGGTCTTGGTCACTTTCACTGTTTTGTCCACTTGTTTTTTAGAGGAAGGGGGCAATGCGGTCTTCTTGGCAGGCTTGCTAATGATGAGATCCTGAGAAACTTCAGACTTAACCTTCAATTCTACTGGTTCAATAGTACAAGTGGATGTGGACATCCCCATTTCTGTTTTTTTAGCTATTAGATCTTTGATTGGATGCTCCTGTTCATTCTTGGTCTCAGACACTTTTTTAGAAGGAATCACAGAGGCATCCTTGGCTGAGCTGCCAGAGATGAGTTCCTGTGAGACTTTAATTTTTGGCTTTAATTCCACTGGCTGTGGAACAGTAGATGTGGATGAAACAGAGATATAAGTTTCTGTATTTTGGGATATTTTCTCCTCAAATGGTTGCTCCTTAATTTTCTGGGTCTCCAGTACTTTCAATGTTTTTTCCACTATGGTTTTAGAATGAGAAGGCAAAGAGACATCCTTAGGCGACTCAATCCTGATGAGTTCCTGACAGGTTTCTGTATTTTGAGGAGTTTCCTCTTTGAGTAGATGCTCCTGAATATTCTTGCTCTTGGTCAGTCCCTGTGATTTTTTCACTTGTCCTTTAGAGGAAGGGGGCACATGGGCATCCTTTGCTGCCTCACTAATGATGGCTTCCTGTGAGGCTTTAGTTTTTGGCTCCAGTTCCACTGGCTGAGGAGTAGAAGTTGTTGTGGAGTTGCATGTTTCTGTATTTTTAGGAATTGTATCCTTGATTAGATGCTCCTGAGTATTCTTAGACTTGGTCACTTTCAGTGTTTGTTCCATTTGTTCTTTGGAGTTAGGCGGCTTAGAGGTAAATTTGGCTGTCTTGGTAATGATGAGTTCTGGGGAGGTTTTTACAGATACCTCATCTTTGGGTTTACCTGCTTTGCTAGTGGAGGCTGCAACTGCAACTATTTCAGCAGTGACAGCACTTTGGGCTGGAAGATCCATATTTACCAATGTCTTTGGTGTATTTTTAATCAGAGATGCCTCACTGGTTCCCCTGTAGCTCTCAGACATCTTCTGTACCAAAGATGTTGCACTGCTAATTTTAGCAGGTGGCTGATGGGAAATTGTGGTAATCATCTTCTTAACACTGTGGTCTATGTCTTGACCACCTTGATACATGAGCTGGACTTGGTCCCTAGATTCCCCTGATGCCTTGGTTTTGTTGTAATCAGCAGTAATTGGACGTCCTCTAAACCTTGGTGTGTTCTCACTGGGCATTGCCTCTTCCCCAGTTTGCATCCTCTTGTGACGGTACCCCTGCCTTTCCAACAGAGCCTCCTGGCTCTCTGCATCCACCCTTCTTGGTTTCGGAACATATGAAGTTGGACCCTCTACAGCCTGCACTCGTGCAGCCCTTTGAGCAACGGACAAGGTAGCAGCTGGCCGCCGCACTCTCTGCAGCGGAGTCGGCACAATCTCAGATGGCAAATGCAGGTAGTCACGCAGGTAAACAATACCTTCATTAGTAAGATACCAATAGAAATGTCTCCAGGCAAAAGTCTCCCTCACAAACCCTCTGGATTTCAAGGAGCCCATCGCTCTAATCACCTGAAGGTTTCCCACCCCTGGTATCTCAGGGTGCTTTGTCTGAGGGCGCTTGTCTTTCTTGGCCACCATTACACCATCACGGAACAGCCTTTCATAAATGGCCCTCAGGCTGTCAAGAGGCATCAACATTCCAGCAACCATTGTGCTTCCTTAACCTGCTTCGGAGCACTTGAAAAAAACAGAAATATGCCAACCACTAACCAAGGATGGACAAATTACTTATCGACTCACTCTTCTCTCTGTAGAAGGGTCCAGTGGCAGAGCCGGCTGCCACGTGCTTTCAATTGAAAGAAAAGAATGTCTGGGTAAAAAAAAAGTCCTCCTGGATGTGGGTGTCCTCACTGTCTTGTTCAACTCTCAAGTCCTTAGAGAGCAGGCCAGTCTTCTCAAAGAGTCAAAAAACCTCCAAAAGCAAACTCAAGGCGAAATCCTTTCCCTCCTTTGCACTGCCGTGCTTGGAAATGAAAGGAACTGGACTGTCAGACCAGTAATGACAGAGAGAGCGGGTGTGTGCAACAGTGAGTGAGACAGCACTGCACACCACTCAGCCCCTCCTACCTCTCTCTCACAGAGAAAGAAAGGAACACTATTAGCCAAATGTTCCACAACGCAGACTATCAGCAGTTGTGGTCAGGTTGAATTAGTAAAATCAAACAGAGAAATAAAGTCAAGATTTGAAAAAGGAAAAAACCGTGAAAAGGTTTAAAAAAAAACCAAAAAAACCTAGAAGTCTAAAACAGTCTTGCATGAATGCACGCAGGACAAGGACTGCATGTAGCCGGCAACACACTTGTACAACCGAGCAGTATAAGCACTCCCTGGTGCGTCAGATTTTCTTACACTAGCAGGGAGTGAGCTAGCCAATGAGGAATGAGACTAAGAGAAAGGAGGCTCCCTTTAGGCGCACTATATCAGAAATAGGTACCAGTCATTCACACCCACTCTCAGTTAACCATTTTACACACTTTATATCGTGTGACAAGACTTTTGCCCTAGAGACACTTACTACAGTCTTTTCCTGGAAAAACCAACATGTACAGATAAGCAATTCAACTGTATAGTCCATGCTAAAATATCAGCTTTCAGGCTCTCTGTTAAGAGATTAGATTATCCTAACACAGATGACATGTGGACAATTATATGCAAACAAATGAGTAAACTGTAAACCATTAGACAGAGCTAATGAATTCATTGAAGAAGTGCATAAAAGAAAACTAGGAAGTCATTTTATTCCCATTGCTTCCCTGACATTTCTTACCATTTTCTCCTTGTGATTACTCTTAGATATACTTGATATATCAACTGTAAAACATTCAGCATACAACAGCTAAAAAAGCAGTTGCCTGAGGTGATGCAACTGATTGAAAGAACGACAAAATTTTTACTGTCTCAATATAGCCAGCGAACTCAGATCGCCTGTGAGACACATCACTAAATAAAGACCTGTCCATTGGAGCTAACCTTTCTGAGTAACTTGAAACAAGATATTCAATTTCACACCCCTTGATAAATTCTGCTCTTTACATCTGTCTCTCCATTTATCTGTCACTTTGAATGGTGGGGAGAGACAGAGCAAGGTTGAATTGGCACCAGAAGTAGTCCAAATGACACATTTAGTCACTGTAATAATTGGACAACTGGAGGAAAATGGCAAGGAAATGCAGAAAGGAGAAATCTGCACCAAAATATTCAGCATCTAACCAAGTTGCATATACAAACTAGCAAGAAAGAATAGCTTGACAGCAGCAAGAAAATGCATCATCACCTAACAAAACTCTTAACTCTGCTATTCAGCTTAGTTTAATTATACACCACTGCTTAATAGCAGCCCAAGCTCTAATTATAATCTTTCATCTGCATGGCTGTAGAACTAGTTCTTTTGAGAGTAAGCAGCTATATTTTGCTGATACATTTTAAAGATCAGTATGCAATCAGACACCACCTCAATATGGCAATAAACTATTTATATCCTCATTAGGAACTGCAAAAATAGGACCAGTCTAACTATATATTGTCCATTTCATTGTCCTTGCAGCTGTTTATTGTAATGTATATATTTTATAGATAGATACACTTCATATTGGGAACAAACCTGTTCTACATGAAACGTTCTGAAAATAGGTATGTTTATAACTATAATAGGTATCTTTTCAAAGAGAAAGCTGATAAAATGCTTTACAGCCTGGATTTCCTTAACTTTAAAATTCCACAACACAGAGAACTGCTTAATGAGATGCGGTGAAATAAAACTGGTCACACAGGTGAGCACTGTTCTGTAACACCCCCAACAAGCATTTTACAAATTCTTAAACTGACAGGTCATGATTAAGCACAAGAACAATTTCACAAGGGGCCACACTGTTCAGGTGAACAGAATTGCAATAACTAACACTTTTTTACCACATGACATGTTACCAGGGCTGTGACAAAATCTAGATAAGACTGAACATGTTAAGCTTTTTCACCAGGAACTGGAAAAAAAGCATGCGCAGACATTATGTTACACTATACAGACACAAGGCCTGTATGTACATGAACATGACATCTTGAGACATCATGCTTTTCAAATGATACGTGTCTGCATAGGTAATCCACCACATCGGGCATATTAAATGTGAACTGAAGGTTGTACAAGTGAGTAGCATTGCCGCCCCTCATAGCTCCCAGCCTCCTGGTTTAATCCTGAGCTCAGATTTCTGTTTCACATGTTCTCTCAGTGTCTCCCTGTGTTTCCTCCATGTACTCTGGTTTCCTATCTACCGCTCAAACATATTCTGGTAGGCAGGAACAGGATAAAACAGAGACTGAATATAAATGGATGAATGAATTCTCTATCCTGGGATTTGGCATCAGGACACTTCTCAGTGCCATGATCAACAATTCATAAGAATTCACGAATGACCTCAGAAGAAAAGCTCCATGCAATTAAGATCAATCTGATTTACAATCCACATTTCCAGAAAAGTTGGGACACTTTCTAAAAATGCTATAAAAACTGAAATCTGCAATTTATTAATTCAACTGAAGCTACAGACAACAGACAACATTTTCAGTGTTTCAATGAGGAACTGAATTATATTTGTTGAATATAAACAAATTTAGAAACTGATACATCACACTCAAAAAAGTTGGAACAGAGGCACGTTTACCACTGGGTCACATCACCTCTTCATTTACTTATACTTTTTAATAATTTGGGAAATGAAGATATTAATTGTTGCAGTTTTGTTGGAGAAGATATTAATTGTTGGAAGTGGAATTTTTGCCCATTCTTGCTGTGTACAAACTTGAGCTGTTCAACAGTCAGTGGTAAGTGTTATCTGATTCTCCTCTTCATGATGCGCCATACATTTTCAGTAGCAGACAGCTCTGGACTGCAAGCAGGCCAGTCAAGCCACACTGTTGTAACTCATGGAGGCCTGGCATTGTCCTGATGAAATAGACATGGAGTTCCTGGGAAAAACATCAACTTGTCGGCAGCATATGTCTCTCCAAAATACCAGTATAAGCCGTCACAGATGCAGGATTTTGCGCTTTTCTTTGGTAACAGTCTGTATGGTCTTTTTCCATCTTTGGCACATAGAATTTAATTTCCCTTTTTCCAAACACAAGCTGAAACATGGATTCATCTGACCACAGAACACATTTCCACTGTCTTTTAGTCCATCTCAGATAACTTTGAGTTTGTTGCAGGCATCACATTTTATTGTTTTTTTATTTACAAAATACAATTAGGTTTGTCAGTGAGAATTTTTTTTTTGCACTTTTATCAGTTAAATAAAAGTTCAAGCAATTTAACAAAGCTTTTAGAAAGTGTCCCAACATTTCAGGAAATGGGGATTGTATTTTTAAAAAATCCACATCCCTGCTTGTCAGAATGCTCATATACCCATTATAAATAGGATCAAATTTCCATCATCACTACAGTGTCATACTTTTTAATAATTTATTTAAGCATAGAAGAAAACCCAACCCAGATAGTATTTTCTAGTAATGCAGTGAACATTAGAGCCCTGACTTCCTGGAACTGATGCGTCAGTGCTGTGTCTGGAGGACTGTTACTACTGCCTGCTGTAAAGGCTATGCATTTCTCAAGGGCCAGTTTGGTGTGCAGCCAACTGAAGGCTGCCAGCAGCTGGGATGTATTTAGAGTAAAGGCCTTATTATATTAGCAGTCAATCATTTTATGAATATTTCCATTCATTGAAACACTCTAAACCCATGGAAAATTTGAACTTGTATTATACTTTTATTTGACTAAACAGTTTGTGGACACAGACTATTTTGCACGCTTTTGTGCAAATACAAAATAGGTCTCACAGGTTTAATTGAATATTTATATAAAAATAAAGTTTGATTATGGTACCCATGTATACTTTTAATGACTTCTCTTAAATGATTTCATGCTTAACAAAAGCACAAATTGTTCAGATGGAGGTGTGTTTCTCTTGTGCATAGACACCTATAAACCTCTTGGAACGCGAGGGGTAACAGACTTGCTTTTAGAGTTCGAACACACAAAAGAACGCCATTGATTTGCATGAAGTGACTTGCAAAATTTACCTCAATGCAAACTGTAATGCATTCAGCTCTTACTTTCAGTTTGATAACATTATTTGGAGAGTAAGATGCAGTGTTGGTGTGTTTCCCTGACAGCACAAAAAAGTAATCACGTAAAAGTGTTAAAAAAAAAAGTTTTGGGAAATTTTACACAATTTTAAACATGCACTTTTTCAATTACCTTTTAAAAAGTAAACTAAGCTAATTTATCTGAGGAAATGTTACATAATTGATGGATTTTTTAAATGTTACATACTGTATGAATAGGTTCTGAATAGAGCTTCAACCCTCTCCGGGGCAAATGTGTTGTGCTGTTGTCAGGATTGTCGTTATTGCCAGCAGCTGACACACTCCTACAACTATAGACAGTATAGTAAAGGACGCTTTCAAAATTGTTTTTGGGACATAAATTAGCTGATTTAGTAGCTACAGTGTCACAAATCCAATACATCCAGGTTTTTTGAATTTGTACTACTATACAATAGGAATTAGTACCAAGTGTGATTTGAATAGTTCACCCACAGTGAAGCCCTCTTAAAACATCACCTTTAGGTTCCTGTGTTTTTAGTCGAGTAGACAGTTCAAACAGTTCATCATTCACTTCTCACCTTCACCACAGCATGCACTAAGTGCTTGAAATTCATGCACTTGTGTTCTTTATAGCCCTTTTGGACCCTTGTTGACCTACTAACCTTTCCTCATTCCAGCCATACTCTCCTGTTGAGTAACATGAGAAGGTCATTAAACACACCTTCCTCCTGACAAATAATAACACAATTGTGTTTGTAGAAATAAACACTTACTTATACACTTAAACACTTGAACCAACTTAAATGGTGTAAAGTGCTTCCGAGTGGCACAACAGAAAAGCGCTCACCCTATTGTTGGGAGATCGTGAGTGTAAAGCTCGATGATGCCAGAGTCAGTTGATGCTGAGAGTTCAAGAGTCCCTGGCTATTTATGGGTGTCTATGAGCACCGCTCTGTGGAAGAGGGCAGTTAGTGTTTCCCTCCACGTTCAGCTGCCCTGTGATGTAGCATGTTCAGCAGGTCGAAAAGATGTGCTGTCTCACAGGAAGTAGATGTTAGCCTTCACTCTCCCCAGCTGGCATTTGTTGTGTGATAGATAAGAGCTAGCTAGTGGGTGATAAAAGCTGTAAAATGTGAGCAAATACTATTCAGTATTAGACCGTCACCTATCATGCAAAAAAGGCCCAATTTTTAAATATACTTTGCTGCAGGATATTGCAAGACAAGCATAGCCAGTCAGTAAACTGATATTTTCAGGTCTCAGGCTGAAAGAGCTAAGAGGAGTGACCGGAAGAACAACCCTGGACAATAGGATCCTATGATATCCGTAGGGACACAACCCAAATAAACAATAGCAGATATCTACACAATGGTTTCACCAACTGTTATGAAAAGGAAATGAGTTTAACCTACAATAGACACAACAAATCACCCACTGTGTTACCTGTTTACGCTCTACAATAGCCTATTGTTTTTATTTGTTTGTTTGTGTTTGTTTGCTTTCTAAACATGTATACTAACTGTAAGAATTGTAAGCGTGCTGCATATTGATTGAAAAAAAATGTATCACGATGCAGCAGCTGCATGTTTTCTTTGCCTGGATTGATTAAATAATATTATTTAATATTAGTAATATTAGTAGAAGTAGACAGACATGACCAAAGATTCTACAGGATTAAAAAAAAAAAAACAGCCTTTCTGCACACAGGTCCAGATGTACAGAACTAAAACTATACTTGGTAATAGGGTACTGACATGCAAAACAATCTAAATTATAAAGACTGAATAGTGAGAAATAGCAGATAAATGGAAATGAGACAATGGGAACTTGCTTCTTCTTTTAAAAACATGCTCATTAAAATAATAAGAGACATCCATTTACATGGCATTGCCACTCACGTTACACTTTATATGAGTGTTCATACTTGAATGAAACAAAAGCATAACAAGAAACGTCGAAAAAATATTTCTGAGGATAAATTTGTTTATAGCCACGTGCTGTGCTAGGAGTTTCATGATGATAAGGTCCTTTTCATATCAGCAATTATTTGTCATCTTTATATGCATGTTTTGCATAAACACAAGCAGACTAGCAAGACTTTACAGTTGCAGATACAGTTGCAACATAAAAGCAGACTCTTTAAAGAAGGCTGAATTTTGTTTTACATATTTTAACATTTGAGTGAAAGACCACATAAACCACTGTGCAAGTTTCTGTCCAGCATAAGAAGACAGGACCTAATAATAATAATACCCACTTCTACAGCACATATGGAAAAATAGTAAAAAATGATGCAATGCATCAAGTAAAAATCACAAGTCTCGACTGTGTTCTCCACAACGTGAGTCATGGGTCATTCCAACTTCTCCTTTCACAGAATGGAAAGAAATACTAAGTCACAAGTTATCCCTTACAGTTTCAAACCAACACGCATCCAGTCACTCTCTTACTTCCCCTCTTTGTTCCCATTCTCCCAAAATTGCAACCACACCTACAGCACATAAGACATGTACATCCCACTTTACACCAACAGTTCGTCTCCAATTATTCTGCACTACCATGGAAACGTCTTTGTCTTTTCATTATTTATTTTGCAAATAGGTTTTATGTGTTCTTGGCTCATCTAATGTTACTAATGAACCTCAGCTTTGGAGCTGCTGGTACATGGCATGCATACAGCAATAGTTCTCACACACACACACACACACACACACACGATGCTTTGTATGCAGTAAACAGCTCCAGAAGTTGGATCTTATATGAGGTTAGAGGGAATGTGAAACAGTCCTGACTTTTCCAGCTTCCCTTGAAGGAGCCTGGAAGAGAGTCTGAGTTGAATGGAAGCCAATGCTCAAAGCAGGAGAGATGTGGCACTCGTCTCACTCAAACGAAGCAGCGTGAAAAAAAAAATCTGCTCTCAATCAATCCAAATCTGGGCCTTCTGAGAATCCTATCTTGTGCCCGAGATCCATGACCACTTAATGACCATTTAAGTCTGGGATGGGAGCTTAAAGTCCATAAGACTCCAGACGCACAGAGGAAATAAGCACAAGATGCACAAATAAAAAAAACTCATTATTTTAAATAGCAATGATTTCTTCTGACTTATAAGTTGGCATTTCTAGTGTTGTTTCTTACCTCTTACCAAATATCATTATTCACAGTCAACAACAGACCTAACTCTGTGTCCTCTTCCTACCTTTTTTGCTGCTGCGCCAGAAACGGTCTCCTAGAATATCACCCATATTCAGACAGCTTAGTGGATCAAACTGCCTGGACCAACTGATAAACTGTCTTCCACTCCAAGATCAGCATCAGGGCCTTGTCCTGATGGTACCAACCCGTTCCTACCAGAATGTCTACAATCTGTTGGATGGGAGAGGAACTGGGGGCAGGTTGGTGCGACCGGGAGGGGATACTGATGGGAAAAAAAAGAAAAACAAGAGCTTCTTTTCTTCCTCTTCCCACAAACACACAAATGTATGGACTCCATAAATCTGCCCAGACCCCCAGCCCTTTCTATTGTACTAAAGTCTATACATCTTCTAGTGCCACAGTGCAGTTTCACAGACACTGCCTGCCTTGTTCACAATCACAAACTTAGTATAAAGTGACAGACAAAATATATATATATAAAAAATAAAAAAAAAACTTGAGAGAACAAGCACAAAGGAAGGCATTTCAGAGGACAGGGCCACAGCTCACTTAGCAACCCTGGCAATAACAAGATATAAAAGGTGGTCTAAGAATACAAGCGTCAAATTATAATCTCACCCAGACTAGTTTCATGAACATTAAATCTTAAACTAGAACGTTAGAGTGGAAATGGTAGTACAGAAACAGCTACCATACCATGCAGACACAAACGGTGTTACTATAGAAACCACACATCAGTCTGCTCTTTACTACTTCAACACCTCCTTTATTTAATGACGTGTTACGTTCTTTTCAAGAAGTGAAAGCTGACTTTGTCACCAAACAAATTAACCATGCCAAAGAATTCTGCTCTGCATGTGTTTCGAATGTGGTATGCCCTGCACATCTGTGTGAATGCCTCTCCCACTGGAGCTTAAACATGATCCTGTTGTTGAGGATAGAGTACGGGTGGGCAATAGGACCAAAATAATAATAATAATAATAATAATCCATTTTATTTATAGTGCACTTTACATTTCAAAGAAATCTCAAAGTGCTACAGCGTAATTAAAATCAGAAACAACACATTGAATGAATTGAATGTCACTTCATGATACTTTTCTATGATACACAATATGTATCAGAATACATACCATTTTAAAGAATTCAAAAAGTGAACTTTTATCTGAAATTTTAATCAGAAAATAACCACTGTTTTATAAATAACCCAAACAAGTGCACTGTGACATAATTTATGACAATATAAATATTAGTTCAGTCATATAGCCCAGTTAAGCAGACCAGTGGAATACACTGCTAAATCAGGGTAATCATGGTAATTGCTCAACATAAAATAAAAACCATAAGCTTAGCCAAAAGGAAATTAGTTGCAACAACTGTAGACTAGACACAGCTTGTAATGTGTTTGCTTCCATTTTACAAGCTCAAAACCGCTTCACAAATGAGTGAGTGGGATGGCCGACTGGACAGAAAATGGCCGGGGAAGAAAATGCCAGGCAACTGGTAGGATACTGGGCCATTTGTGCCATATCAGAGGTGTTTACACACTACTAAATAAACACAGAGCAAGGTTTAGATATCACATCTGTCAAACACATCAACAGGAATCGAAATGGAAACGTGTTAGAGACAGATGATACACAGCCTATAGCAGCAGTGGTGTTTGAGAAACACCATGAAGTGCTTTAAATGTTTAGCTGGTGAGTCAGAAAGTGTTTAGCTGCAACAGGGTGTGTTCAGGCAGCTCCCGTGGTTGCTATGGGAACATGAGTCAGAGGCCGTTGGTTGGGCAAATAACACTGCCTGCACTGGACTGGGGTAAGAGGAACACCGCTGTTACTCCTGGCAACGGCAAAGCAAAACTGACACATGATATCTTACTGACACTAACGCTGTAAATTCGGACCTTATTTTTAGACGTCCTGATAACTGACTAGCAAATTCCTCACCCTTTCTGAGCAAACTGAAAATGCTCACAAGCCCACGTACACAAACACACACACACACACACACACACACACACACCGCAAGCTCTCCACACGTGCATATACACACACAGACCAACCCACACACACACACACAGAGATTCAGACAGGCAAACATACACTGAATAAAGAGATTTATAACAAAACTCTGCTCATAAAGTGCCTCCATCTGGAGAAAATGATTTACTTGCATTCCTTCTTCTCCAAGGCTGAACGGGCTAGTGTGAAATAATGCTCAGCTGATTGGCAATGAGCTTTTTTTCTCCTGTCCCTTCTAAATAAACTTTCAATGTCACTATAATGGCTTTAGATGACCATTTCTGCATAGTGAATTAAGGCATTGCTCGACACAACGCTCACCGTTCACAGTTTGGTCCTAACCTGAGACAGTTCATATGAGCTTTATGGGCTGACAGAAAGTGTGTTAAAGACTACTGAAATGCTCCCATAGCAATTAGGCAAAGAGTGAAAAGTGTCATTTTGCAGCATAAAATCACCAACAGTTTAACTATTTATAGAGACATTAAAAAAAGTATTTATTTCTCAGAGGGATTAATAATTTTGTCATCTTTAAAATGTCCCAAATAAGAATGATTTGATAGACTAAGTAAGAAAGGTAAGTAGTTTCTTCAGTTGTTTTTTGACGAAAATTTTATCTTTGTGTGTAATATGTATCTTTGGTCAATCGTTAATTGTGCAACTGACTGCGTGACTAATAACTCTATTAATCCAGGAGCCCTTTTTTTTTACTGATCTTCTAGTTTAAGATGAATTAATCTGTAACCATTAAAGCTTGAATGTGATAAGAGCTCAGACGTTTATCTGTTTTGCCAGTCCTGCAGCACTTCTGCATAATCATTGTCACACATCAAACAGACACACCCATCTGGGGTAATGCTGGGTAAAGGTATTCAGGAACAATATTCCTTATAGTAGTTGCAGGTGTGTCATGTTAATGTTTAAACTACTACCGGCAGCAGTCTTGAACCCATAATGTCAATACGATTTCCATAAACATCAAATAAACATTGGACAATTCATCCCGAGGCACATCCAGGACTTCCACAGAACTGCCACACCCTTAAGGATTTACTGGATAATATTCAGACATTCTAATCTAATTGAACATTGAGAGATTTAAGAGGAATTTCTACAGCATTCTAGCTCATACAGAATGTCAAACAGGGACAAGTCATTTGCATTCTCATCCTCTGGGATTACAGAGATTTGCATGCAGGTCAGTAAAAAGCTTCATGCCAAGGCCTCACCCATATCAAAGGATAAACAGTTCATAACACAGCACATTTCAACCCAGCCCAACATTTTCAAAATTCCATAAAATATCTCTTTTTATCACTAAACAGAGCTTGATCTGGTATGCTCAGCTTCCACTAACACTCTCCACCCTAGTGCAAATATACAGTGATACGGCTGTAGTGTTTAAACTGGGTTTATCATCAGTTATCAGTACAGCACAACGTGTGCTGAGGAACCGAGCATCAATTTCATTATTCCTGCACATACTGTACAATTTACAGCATCAGAAAATGATGCTTTTCTGTGGTGTGATTTTTCAATTTAAGGTGCATCAAATATTTTTCATGCACGTGGGTGTCAAATACTACAGGATCTCAGAGCAAAAGAGATACTTCATATGTGGTTTATCACTAAGACACTTCAGTGTAACCATTTCTTGTGTTTTCTTTTCCAAATCAATGC
>JAOVVH010000054.1:16463922-16483399 GCA_028566435.1 Scorpiodoras heckelii
CACACCACCATAATATCATAATAGTACACACCACCATATTATCATAATAGTGCACACCACCATATTATCATAATAGTACACACCACCATATTATCATAATAGTACACACCACCATATTATTGTAATAGTGCATATTAGCGCATATTATTATAATAGTACACACCACCATATTATCATAATAGTGCACACCATATTAATTTAATAGTGAACACCATATATCTGGATCAATCAATATCTCTTCCTACATGATCAGCCCACTTACTGTAAGGATGTCAGTATCAGCCATTGATACAGCTCTGATGTGTATATTATATCAAAAATAGAAAATGTGTTGTAAAGGGGGTGGGTGGGGTCTGTGAAAACTTCCTGACTATAAAGTTAAGCAGGGAGTAGCATAAATGGAAAACAATGATTTTTTTTTTAAGCTGGCCCTTCCCTGCCCCATTAACACACATCCTCACTTGCTAGAGCGGATCCAGCCGGTTTACTGGGATTCCAAGAATGAGAAACAGGAGATCCTTTCTCTAGCCACTACACAGCAGAAGACAATAGCAGGCGTTGGGAGTACCCTGCAAACAGAACCCATTCATTCTTACTGCTAAATATCACAGTAACGTGTAGCAACTATATACCTGGCTATGTTTCACAACACTGCAATTCTGCAGGCCAATTATACACTTAGCTATGCATGGTCAGGTCTGTTCATCAGAGGAAATGTAAAATTACAGCGAATACTGACAAAATCGAAGAGGCAAATGCTATATAATTAAGGTGTGGAAAAATAGCTCTTTCATACTATGTAGTAGTCACACCAGAGTAAATTAATTTCGGGGTTATTAGTTAAAATAACTTTCAGGAGCAAAGAAAGTATGATCACCTCAAAACTGCAATGAAGTTGCCTAAAATTGCCTGTCCTAAAAAGAACAGTTGGGGTTTTTTGGGTGGATTATTTTTCTTTTTTTCCTCAATCTTCAGAAACTGGCCCCATGTCTCCCTTCCTGTCTTTGTCTAAGACTTCTCTCAGCTGAGTCAACAGCACACAGATGCTCACATAGTCCACAAACATATCCATACATGCACACAAATATTTCTTTTTCTACTTTAGCAGTTTTGATTATAAGCTATGATGTTACCCGTAGTGCTGAAGAATGGTGTGATCACAGCTGTAATGAATCAGCAGGGGGCAGTGCACAGCAGGCCGTTTATCTTTACATACCAATTAAAGGCAGGTTAAGAGACCGTCCAGATACTGCACTAATACTATATGAAAACTCAGCCATCTGACCACGCTTTAGCCAGCTGTAGTAGCGCTCTTGCAAATATCTTCACATAGCTGGGCACCCTGAGCATTCAACCGAATGTACCCAAGTGAAAGCTGGGCTAGTATAATAGCACTTAAGTACTTTGCACCAATCCTATACTGGATATCACTACTGGGCTCAGTACTAGTCTGAAAGGCTGGATCAGTATCTGATTGGATTTTAAAATTTTCCCATCGAATTCATTGATATTTTATGCTATTAACGTGTGTCACATTGGTGGACACTACACTGATCATGCATAGGAACATGGGACACAACATACATGAAAACTTATCCAACTCAGCCATCTGACTATGCTTCAGTCAGCAGCCATGAACATACAGTATCTGCTCTAATTTTTCAACCGTAGAAGGAATAAAGAAAATTACTGCTCACATATTGTTCCATTTCTTAATTATACTAGAGTTTGCAATAAAACATTTTAAGAACTGTTTCTCAATTTATTTGATATTTAAGAGCTTTTTTCTTTCTTAATTCAATTAGATTTTTATTGTGAATGCAGTTACAGCTGGATCTGACTGGTTGGGGTGTATTGGAAAAGACGGTGGTGTTTTAAAAATACTGCAGCAGCATGGACCAAAAGTACAAAGAAGAAATGTGAGATACTAGGAAACTAGGCCAAAATCCAGAGAAAAAGAACAGAAAAGTCCACAGAAGATGCCAGACTGTTGGCCATGAAGACGCTGGCTGTACTCTCTGTCTCTGACCAAGTTTCCCCACCCAGTGAATATTAAACACAGGTAGATTATCTTGGCCAAAGGAATGAGACGGCTTATAAGTATAAAAGAAACATGGAATTTATTCCTAAACTCTTTTCTGGCACATTCAGAGTGTTCAACAGTCCCAGGTGAACTGCAAACACCTGTTTAGTTTTATTCCAGCCCCTTCTTTATTCCACAATGAGTACCGTAGTTATAAGTAAGAAATAAAAGTAAAAATAAAAATAAAAATAATTCACAAATCCTATTATATTATTATATATAAAATTAGAAAGTCAATTTATAGCAAGTCACATTAATAAAACAATCTACAGGCAGGAATTATTAGACTATTATTATCAATATAAGAATTACTACAAATCAAGCATCCTTAACTAGTTAAAAGACCTAATAACTGTGAACTGAGTGTCTGAACAGCAGAATCACCTGCTGTCTTCAAAGACCGACTTAAGACCCACCTCTTTCGAGAACACTTAATTGAGCACTAACTCAATTCAACACTAACTTCGTATCTATTAAAGCTATTACAGTACTTACAACAGTCACTGTATTGAATATGTCTTGTTCTTCACAGGTTTTGTGTAGTTTATGAGTACTTACGGGTTATAGGACTTGTTCTGCTTTGTGATTGTTTGTATTAGGTATTTTCATGGCTCATCTCTAGCAGTACCATAGCACAAAGTACCTTGAATTCAAGTCTACCAGCTCTAGCTTGGGATATTCCAAGTTAATAACTGAGCACTTTTGAAAGTAATTCTGGATAAGAGCATCTGCAAAATGCCATAAATGTAAGTGTAAATATTAATTTGAACAGTCCAGAATAAACACACATTTTCAATCTGGATTTAAAAGCACCTGTAAAGCATTCTTAATATTCTGTGTAATACTGCCAAAGTTGGGATGATATACACCAAAGTAATCCTAAGGACTAAACCTGCCTCTGTCTAGCATTACAGTCAGTTCTTAACAGGCAGCTAGCTTGTAGCTTGAATAATACTGGAGTAATGTGCTTCATCTCTTTTTCCTGGTAAGGATGTGGGAAATTGTGACGTGAGTCATCCGAGTATTGAGACCCAGATGTCTGTGCAGGTGTGCTTATATGCCTACAATGCAAAAATAGCAAGCACACAACCTCTTAAATCAGACAGACAGACAGAGCCTCGACCTTGACATATACACTGTCCTAATCTCTGCAGCCAAACGGAAAAAAGGCATGACATCAGACTGCCTCAAGAGGCCAACAAACAGGAAGATATGGAAACGTGATTTTCCCAAAGGTCAAAAGCAGGAAGGCTGGGGATTCCCTTCTAATCTAATGACGTTTTCCTCAGTCTGAGTCTGGAAAAAATACACAAACAAGTACAATTCTACAACAAAATTATACACACCTATAATATTCAATGACCAAACAGTCAACCTTTGAATCAGTTTATTTACAGCGTTTTCTAACACAATACACACCAATAATAACTCTGCTTGACAGGAGGATGGGCTTTACTTAATGTACATCTACAAAATCTTAGCCATTTCCTCCATGCTCCTAACAGTGAATGTACAGCAGGAGTCTGAGTGGAAGTGCGTCACTCTTCTTCAGAGCTCAGCACAGAAGTGATATGCAACTGGTGAAATCTGAGCCCTAAGATCAAGATCAAGAGCACATAATTACCTAACGCATAATTAACCTATCACTGTACTTCCTCTGAAGAGTGATCCTTCTCTGTGACACTTGGGTTTACTGACCAACTAATATGCAACAGGTAAATACTGTTCATGTAATTAAATTCTTATCTAAATTCAATGTGGATCCCAACAGATCCAAGGTTCATTACATAGCACACCTGACCATCACACCCATGTGTGGCTCTTCCTCAAAATGTTGACAAAGTTGGAAGCACACAATTATACAGTATAACTTTAAAAGAGGCCCAAATCTGTTCCAGCAGGAAAAAGCCCCCTGTTGAAAAAAAGACGGACATGAAGTCTAAAGTGGCCTGCACAGATCCCTTACCTCAAAATCTACTCAAAAGCCTTCCCAGAAAAGTGGAGGTTATTTTAACAGCAAAAGGGGCGTGGGTGGTGGGGGTGGGGGACTGGTCATGTTTGGAGTGGGTTGTTTAACAAGTACATAGGGGTATGATGGTCAGGTGTCCACATACCTTTTGGCCATACAGTATATGTGAAGAATACACAAGCAAAGCACAGAACAGCATGAACCTGTATAGTAGTCAATCATTTGCCTAATGTCTTGCATAACTATTCAGCCTGCTTGAATGTTTCCACGTTTTTTGTAGTGTTACAAACCTGGAACTGACATGGATATAATTAGGATTATCCTGTATGCCATGAATCTGTGCAAATTAGTCCAAAATTTTAAAGGGGATGAGGGAGTATCTATGTAATACACTGTTTTATCAGTATATCATGCTAAGCAGCTTATATCAGGAATAGACCAGGTAAGGCAAATTCTTGAGGCGGCTTTGTACAGTAGTCCACCAATGCACTGGTTAAGCACTTCACCTTATTCACTTCTACCCATGCATCTCATCTCACTTTTCTGCCAGCACACTGACATTGTCAAAATTTCCACACTCGTGAGTAAATAAGAGTCAGACTGGAAGACATTTAACGTATGCGGTTAGAGAAATGGGTTCAACCTAACACTGTGATGTGACTTAATATACGAGATGCGAGATTAGCACTGAAGTGCTAGCGTTTACAGAGCGGCTACTGCAACCACCCGAGTGACAGTCTCATCACTACAGCAGAGTGCTAAACTCTATGCAGACAGCACAAAGAGAACAAAATCAGGTAAACAAGAATTTAAAGCAATAAAGCATTTAGGCCCTGATTTCTACAGCTGAAAATAACAGGTATTGTTTCATACAAACTCTAGGATAAAGTGTGAGTACAAACAATGGCTGGTGATTTACAAGGAATAACAGTAGGTCACGTCATGTGCCTTGTGAGACAATGTTATGTATATATGATTGTTATGCGTGCATATTCTTGGACGCTGTGGCGAGTTTGAATCTTAAAGAGTCTCCTGGAAAAGCAAACTGAACTTGAAACTAATGATGTCTAAAGGAAGTGAGACAAACTGAAAAACTGATCAAAATACAGTATGAATCAATGAGTCTAAGCACAAAGTATGTTAAAAACATAAATGTGAAAAAAAGCTTTTTTCAAATGTGAAGCTTTTTAAATTCTGTTGCCAGTCAAGCTGTTGGATATATAAACATACTCTGAATATCTAATTAAGTTATCATTTAAAAATAATAAAATAATAGTAATTCTGGTTCACTAATATGGTTGGTCGAGAGGCATCCCAAGAGTGCCTATAGACAGTGTGCGGAAAAAAGGGGAACCTTTTATATCCTCGTATATCTTATCTCCCTGAAGACTGTGGTAAATAAAAATCTACATACTTACAGTACAACAATTGTACTTACAGGCATCAGTAAAAATATGACAAACTCACTCCTGGAAATTATGTAAAAAAAATTTTTAAAAAACAAAAAAATAACTTCAATGATTTCAACAGGACATCAGTAGGAAAATTCCCTTGTTTTCCGGACACTGTATTTCCTATAACTGCACTGGGACATTTCCCTGTGTGTATCAGTCCACTCGTCTGTGTTCGGCTTTCCTCTGACTACTTCAAAACGGTTACCGCAGTAGAGTTAGCACCATTGTCAGTGGACATGACAAATGATACTTTTGATTTTAAATTGGGCAGTGGTGGTTCAAAGGGTAAGGCTCTGGGTTACTGATCAGAATGTCGGTGGTTCAAACACTACCAAGCTACCACTGCTAGGCAAAGGCTACTCTACCTTCTCTACTGAAGGGGTGCTGTATTATGGCTGACTCTGCACTCTGACCCCAGCTTCATAACAAGCTGGGATGTGCAAAAAATAAAAATAAATAGAATGTATATATAAATATATATATTGGTGCTGTCAAGTTAACATGTTAACAAACACATTAACACGTTAAAGAATTAATCGCGATTAAAAAAATTAATGCCACTAAAAGATTAAAAATTTGTTAAATTACGCAAACCAGCGGTGCCGTTGGCTACATTCCAACAGCAGGAGTCCCTAATCCCTACACACTGCACAGGGTACAGAATCCCAAGGGCTCTTCATAGGGAACTCGGTCACTAAAACGGCTCCATTGGACACCCTGCAACGTCATCAACAGCAGACAGATTCGGGGGCACGCCTTCATTACAGCACTAGGCTGTATTTAGCATGATATATCAAACAACACTATTCAGGCTCATTTTGTACGCTGTAGGCACTTCTGAAATAAATGTGATGAAATGTCTATGAACTGTGGGTGATGTATTTTAACTTTGTAATGTATGTTTTGCTTGGAATCGAACCTTACTCTTCGGTTGCAACGTGACGCATTACTCTAATTTAAAATGGCAAATCGATGTCTTTAATTAAACTCCAACTCTAATCAGTATATCAGATGAACGAAAGACAAAAAGAATTATTTAAAACAATAAAAAGACATCAATCATCTTTAATATTTCACTTTTATCAAATAAATTCAAGTGAATAATGAGACATTCAACAGTTGCTTCTCTTAAAATAGACCAGTGATAAATGGCAACAACATTTTCAATGGTCCTACGATGCCGACCTGCATGTACAACACAAAACAAAATGTGTGTTAAAACTGTGATTAAAAAAAATTATAGCAAGATTAAAATTTTTTTACAGTATATATATATATATATATATATATATACACTGTATATATATGAAAAATATAGACTTCTTCTAAAATATAAAGCTCATCAAATGAACATGGTAGTGATGCCAGTTTTACCTGAAGCACTCTTAATGGGAATATACAAATCAACATGAGCTAGCTAGCCAGCTATCCAACATGCTTTACAGTGGGTGTGGCTTTTTCAGGATCTATTTCGGCTACCAGAACAAAAATAAACAGAACATTTGGCCATATTGTGTCTGAAATGTCACTTACTCGATATTAATTTCTTGTTTATAGAACATTTTTATATAAAAGCAGTAACGCACATGCAATACAATGTTGCATCATTAGGTGTATTAGACCAGCCTTCTCATTATTAAGTCTTGGTAAATGATAAAGTGTGTTCAACTGGCAGAAATGGACTTCCACAAATGCAACACATGCTCTCTGGATATATTTGGTTACTCATTCACATGTTTTTTTTTTTTTAACACATTCATACAATAGGTTTCACATTCATGAACACAAGTGACAAACATACAAAACAGTAAGATGTAATGCTTAAAAATTTGCAATACCCTGCCTTCTTTAAATCAGGTCTAGCGACTGGGATGTCATAGGAAAACTTCTGTTGATTTTTTTTTTTTTGGTGATACACCCACATTTAATTCTTAACATCATAAAATGAGTTTTATTTTTACTAATTGTTGTTTTTTTTTTACTAATTGTCAGTAGAGGTCCTTTCTCACCCAGTAACCATTTCAGATGCAAACTTTTGCTCTAAACTCTAGTGACTAGATACACTTTGCCTTACTGCTGGCCTGTTCTCACTGAGAAGTTATGTTAGGCCTCAAGTGAATGAATAATTTCTTTAGCATTAGAGTGAGAGAACCAAAATTCTTTCACACAAGGAGGAGAAATAACATCAACTCTCAGGATAGATACTTCAAGTTTTTACACCACTGTATCAGCCAACTGCTTTTCACATACAGTACTATGCACATGTGTTAGACAGCCATTAATAATAATAATAATAATAATAATAATAATAATAATATATATATACACACACACACACACACACATATATATATATATATAAATAAAATATGAATTATATATTTCATCTTAAATTTTTATTTTATATTTGATGCACTAATGTCAGTATTTTCCAAAACAAAAAAACACTTCATTTTATTTTATAAAGCAGTTTGCGTCACATATTTTTACCTGTACTGTAACTACAGTGCACTGTGTATTAAATGTGCACACAAAAATCCACAATAATTATAAGTAGCCACATCAAATGATTTCTAGCCATGGATGAGTTCCACAGTCATTACAGAAATACTGCATACATTGTCAGTGGAATGGTGGACAGAACCCTGCATAAAACGCAGGTCCCCTGGCAAAATCCTGTAATATAGATCTGGACCTGTCCTTCATGCATGCCTTTAGGTTCTCAGACATGTTTTTGCTATCATTAGCTTCCAATTTACCAATAGGAACAGCTCTAGGTGGAAATGCTGCTCAGGTATTTGCTCCCTGGTTTGCAAGGGAAATATGAGGTTTAGCTGCTTTGAGAAGTGGTCACTCCACTTTATGCGTGCATAATCCTTTTCATGCATGTGTACAGTAGAATCATTGGCTGAAATCAGCCTAAAATGCAAAGTTTCAACTTTACAGCAGCAGGGATTTGCTGTCGTTCTTCAGCAGAGCTTTTAAAAAGAGCAACAAGGCAAAAGGATTCACATGAAAACTTTGAATGTCTTTGTGTGTTGTGAGGTTTGTCTCTATCGGGACATATTTCTAACATAAGAACCAAGATCAAGAACCGAGTGGACAAAAGCTACTTAAACTCTTTTCACACAAACAGGGGGACACACACTGAAAACTTTTGTTCGTCACTCGCCGGGGAGTCCGCTAGCCCTGCAAACAATGCCACGACCGGACACCCTTCCCCTGTCCAGCCCCGCCTTCCTGTGTCATAAAGACAAAACCATTCCACATTTTTTGAACACACATTGTTGCACTCTGTCTGAACATACAGACTCTCTCGCACTCTTTTAACAGTGAAAATGTGACAGTGAGTTCACCTGAAGTGAAACCATGAGCTGCAATGAAAGAAAGTTCATAGAGAAAGTATGAGTCACAGAAGAAGAAAAAAAGCAAAAAGGAGGAGGATGCACCGGCATGTGCCGACACATAGCAAGTGGAGCATGTGTACCTTTCAGAGTAGTGATCTCATGTTGGATGGACCTGTAGTATTCCATAGCTGCATGTAAAGGTGAATGTCTTCAGTAAGTGTCCCTGCACTCTATGGTACTTCTAATTCAACTTTCTCGCTCACTGTCTCGATCACTATTTTGCTAAAGCAGCAGTGATCCTGTCCAGCTGCATTCTTCTCTCATATCAGCTGCACGTTCCCTCTCTCCTCTCCGTCTCTCTTGTTGTGAGTGCTCTTCAGATGAACAGTCTACTTGCTGTATCTCAGGTTAGCTCTCACAGCTTTGTCGTCCTCACCCACAGGCTCACGTCCCAAGACTCACTTGCTCATGCATTAATTTGTGTTCTCTGCCCCTCCCCGACTTCATCCTCCACTACACAGAGCCGGCTTCCACATGGAGCATCCTGTCTGAGCCAATCACATTCCTCACATTCTCTTCACGCTCCTTGTAAACACATTAATGCTTAAAAAAACAGGCATCAAGCTGCTTGATGAAAGAGAATGAGACTGTTTAACAATGGCTAACGAAGACTTTACAAGGCCTTGCTCTCTGTACATCTTTAAAGAACACAGAATGAATGCATCTTACAATGCATTCATTGTAATGACTATATCTAATTGTCATTTCCAAGCCCCTCCCACTACTTCTTAATTGAAACATTTCACACTTTTTGAAAATGCTTGCTCTGTAATGTGATTAATGAAGACTTTTTAGCCCCCTTAGAGGTCCACGTATAAGACCTCCATGTTTACAGCAGCGTTGTCATGGTAACCTTACTTGCCACACATTTTAAAAGCTGTGTCCAAATATACAGCGCTATTTATAAGATTCTTTGTTCTAAAGGTGCCTTAAAAACCTTGAGATCCACAATCAGGTCACCTCACCCCTTATAAACGTGGGGCGCTTGGATCGCTTTTTATTGGCATGTAAACAACAGAAAGCAGACGGGAAGAAGCCAAGAACGAGATGATTAGTGTTTTCATTTCATCCTATTCTAGTCTTAAACAAATTTAAATCAAAGTCATTCTGTAAATATATTCTGTAATAACTAAACGCCTTATAAACAATATAGCATACAGCTTGTTTTTTCCCCCTTTCATACGCAATCACGTTGTGCAGAACTTATTTAAGATATTCCCTCCTTCAAAACTCTTCTGCAGACTCCACCAATCACTAGAGTCAACAGTCAAGAATAAATCGACGTCAAATCGAAGTCAATGTATTAATTGTTTAAAAATAGCGCCTCTGTAAATGAGGAAGATCATCATCTGAGAAGAATTAGCAGCAATTACGTGTTAGACTTTGCTGATGTCCAGTTACATCATCCTCATCATTGTCCAGCACTAGTACGGAGAACCAGAGTGGACCAAAAATAAATATAACATTCATTTATACACACATGTAGGCTTTAGTTCATACTAAGATCATCTAGGTGGACCAACTGCTGGTTGTTGCAATACCGAGACACTGAGCTTCTGAGATAGTCAGTGATCATGGCTGTGCTGCTACCCAAACAGATCCTCCCTGCTGATTTTCCAAATCTATTTAGGCACATGAAAGACTATAAATATATTTTTTATGATAGTTATCGGCTGATCTATAGTTGGATGGAAACTCTAACAGTAAAACCATAGCAACCAGCAAACTATGGTGACCATGGCAAACCAAAGACAGGGCTAAAACTAAAGACACTGCAGTGTTACTCAGAGAATGATGTGCTGTGAAGCTACACGACCAGGACCCTTGTGTGAACACAAAGCTGACCCACAAGAGCAAAGCGAGCTCCCTCATCCTCAACATTAGCCTCAAAGCACACAGAGTCTTCAGTCTGAAACACAGTTAGAAGTATAACATGCACACATATAATAAACAGAATGTTCTGGGTTTTACAGGATGATTTGCACATTATTTATACAGATAAAAGTTAGCTAACAAAACCAACAATCACTTTATCACTGCTGATCACAGAGGAATGTGATATGGGTGTGAGCTGTCACGGCCCATCGCTGTCTAATAGCTCCACTGTGGACGTCCGGACCAACATTCCTTCTGCCTGAGGTCAAGCTCTGCCATGAAGCTTTAGGGACGGTCAGGCCAGCTTACAGCAGAGGATCGACACCCTGACCATCCTGCCAACACTGAATGAGAGTGCAACCATAGGAAAAATGTCTAAGATTAAAACGAAGACTTCACACACTGAGAATCTATGTGTGGGCATGTTTCTAGAGAAATATCTGACAGCTCTGACCTTTTTTGGACATTTGGCTGGTCCCTGTGAGAACAACTGTTTCTTTTACTAAAAAGTTTTACTTAAAAAAAAAAAAAAAAACAAGTAAAAGAGTTAATGGGTTTCATGTAGATACTGAGATTAAAGCTAGGGTTAGACACAGAGAATGAATAATTATGTCAGTGGAAGGTCCGCATATTGATAGTAAGGAAGATGTTCAGTGTGTGTAGAGACCTTTGCCAGAGATCATAGCTAATTACAATTCAGTGTCATAAACTATTGAACCATTGTTAGCAGATCAAAGTACTCCAGCACACGGCTTCACACTCTCCATGACTGTTTTTTTTTTCCTTTTTGTGCTCAAGTAAAGGTAAACTTTTGTATGACTTAAAACTGTTGACCCCAAAATCTGTTCACCTAAAATATTAATTGCTGCTGTTTAAGGTGGAATTTGTCATTTTAAAAAAAGTCAGAATCTCCAGTCTCCAAAACAGTCAAAGTCTCCAGAAGAGCTGTGGCCGATTCTCCAAGATGCTCAGTAAAATTTAAAAGCTAATTTCCTTATAAAACTGCACACATTTTACCTGATAACACTGTTTAAGAAAAAGGCACTAAATATTGACTTCCTTTAGTTTATTACGGTTTACTGCATTTTGTAGTGTTTTCTTTAACACAGAACCATCTTCATTATTTTCGAAGGCATCTTTGCTTTACAGCAAGTTTTCGCCATACAGTATTTGCACTTATACACTTGTACACATATACACTTCTGCATTATACTGTACAGTAATTAACTGGTGAGTTTTACTAAGTGACTTGGAGAATCTGTCACAGCTCTTCTGGAGACTTTGACTGTCACACTTACTTCGTATTTTGCATGCAGCCTTGATTATGTTTTTTGTCTGAAAAGTGGTCTATGTAATGTGATGCTTTCGTTACTGACATGCAAACATTTTTTGTGCAACACTTAATTTTTCATTGGAAAAGTAACATTTGAAAATGCACTGTAATGCCAAAAGTCTTCACTAATCTGCCTTCACATGCACATGAACTTGAGTGACATCCCATTCTTAATCCATAGGGTTTAATACGATGTCGGCCCCTTCGCAGCTATAACAGCTTCAACTCTTCTGGGAAGGCTTTCCACAAGGTTTAGGAGTGTGTTTATGGGAATTTTTGACCATTCTTTCAGAAGCACACTTGTGAGGTCAGACACTGATGTTGGATGAGAAGGCCTGGCTCATAGTCTCTGCTCTAATTCATCCTAAATGTGTTCTACTGGGTTGAGGTGAGGACTCTGTGCAGGCCAGTCAAGTTCTTCCACACCAAACTCATTCACCCATGTCTTTATGGACCTTGCTTTGTGCACTGGTGCATAGTTATGTTGGAACAGGAAGGGGCCATCTCCAAACTGTTCCCACAAAGTTGGGGGCATGAAATTGTTCAGTATCTTGGTATGCTGAAGCATTAAGAGTTTCTTTCGCTGGAATTAAGGGGCCAAGCCCAACTTTACACCACTGCATCCGACGATGTGCATTGTGCTTGTAAGGCTTGGATGCAGCTGCTCGGACATGGAAACCCATTCCATGAAGCTCTCTACCCACTGTTGTTGAGCTAATCTGAAGGCCACATGAAGTTTGGAGGTCTGTAGCGATTGACTCTGCAGAAAGTAGGCGACATCTGCACACTATGCCCCTCAGCATCTGCTGACCTGCTCTGTCATTTTATGTGGCCTACCACTTCGAGGCTGAGTTGCTGTCGTTTCCAATCACTTCCACTTTGTTATAATACCACTGACAGTTGACTGTGGAATATTTAGTATTTTATTTTATGACTGGAACACCTGAATTAAATTACTGATTTTGTGAATACTTTTGGCAATATAGTGTATAACATCTTTTGTACTGATGCAGTAATGCAGAACTCAAAAAAAAAAAAAAAAACATCAATAACCAAAGTTGTACCTAAAAGAATAGTGTGCCTAGGACTATTGCACAGTACCATATAATTTTTTTTTTTTCAAAAATAAAGAAAATGTGACTTGGAAATCTCTCTAGATTGTCAGATTGTCTCTGTGGTTGTTCAGGTCCTCTGTAAGGACAAAGCTGTATACACATTCGCACCTGCTTACAGCATTAAAGCCATCATCAGGGTTGATGTCTGGAGATATTGAGAGAATGGGGAAACATAATTAGTGCTTGTTTCCTTAGACCTCATCTCCTCCTCAGCTCAGACTTTATCACACATCCTGAGAAATATTCTACAGTTTCATCATTGTGATGCAGAGAGAAATCCACTAGGGGCTGTGCTACCCCTGGTCTTCGCATTATACTTTGCCAGCATGCAAAACGCTGCCACTGTATGACAATCAAAGGAAATAATTCTAAACACAAGGAAGCAATTATGCCACTTCAGATCTGGAGACACAAATATTCTAGATATGCATCATGAGTAATCGCTCATCGAGTGATCAGGCCTGCGGGTAGATCCGGTGGCTACCCAGAAATAGCAAGGCAGGACTACTTATTTAAACAGATATCAGTCCATTTCAGGGCAACACACTCTCAAACACATTCACACTCACGTTTAGCTGTATCAACCCTAACTACCAGCATACCAGCATTGCATGGTACAAGGAGAATCTGGAGGACACCCATACGGACACACAATCCTAAGACAGTGCTCAGGATTGAACCAGAAGGACCCTGAGGCTGTGAGGCATTAACACTACCTGCTACGTAGATCTTGCCTTCAAAGACATCAGTCATTGTGGCGTCCATAACACAACCATCACTAGTAGACAATTTGTTCAATCTATCAATAGAATATCCATATTTAGATATCTATATAACAGTAAATAAACATGAAGAAGTGGACAGGCATTAGTATGCTAAGGCCAGCACTACATTTCGTTCATAAAACAATAAGCCAACATGACCAATGTCCATACATTCATTATTTAAAACATTTAGAACATATTCACATTATGGTATATGAACATTCAAGAGGCAGATTTATCAATGTACTCAAATGCATTTTTACAAAAGTTAATATGTTTTACAACCAAAAGGAACGTATACAACATGTAATCATTGAATTCAGGATAAAAAAAATACCCAGAGGAAAGACAAGCCTATGACTTGCATATGACTATCCCTAGCTTTGCCAGACAACATAAGCCTCTGGAAAATCCATGTACTGTATTACTGCAGAGAGCAGAACTATTCACTGTTCACGGTCATTGATTGTGTGTAGGCTGTGACACTCTTGCACCAGGAGTACATCTTATGTTCGGGACCAAACGTGGAGTCTGTGTTATCACTAATACAGAGGAAGTGTTCAAACCCAAATCAGCAGATTCTTACAAACACATTCAGTACTACACCAGTATTTTTCAGTAGCTATATGACTCCATCATAAAGGGTCTACTCACAGTAAAACTGCTGATGTGACATAAATCATAAAATTGCATGATACACATTCACTCACTCACTTTCAGAAACAGCTTTATCTTGCACAAGGTCACAGTTTTTTTGGAGTCTGTCCCAGTAACACAGAGGGCACGAGATGGAGAGAATGTCAGTCCATTGCAGGGCATCATTCACTCTCTTATTTACACCTAGGGCCCTCTGATTTAACCTGGCCAAGCCACCTACCTGCATGCTTTCTGGACAGTTAGGGGAAATCCCATGAACATGAGAAACTCCTTGTGCCATACTTGCTTACATAACTGAATTATGTTTTCCTTCTTTAGGAAATGGCTCACTTCCTTGGAATCATTGTACAATGCCAGCATATCTAGTCTGAATGATAGACTGGTCTAATTAGTTAAAAAGTAAATGACAAGAATAGAAAAAAATAACAACCAGGAGTCTCACCAGTTCAGTGTGATGCTGGTCAAAAGTTGTAATGTGAACTGCCATTGAGAAACAAAATACAAACACCCAGAATTTAGCAATTTCTAGCCAGTAGCTAATCATTAATGGTTAAGTATTAAAAGGTAAGTGTTGTAACCATTTAATTGCTTATATGGTCCTTCGGAAAGTTGGGATTTTATGTCACTAGACAGATTTTATTTCTAAACCCTACTTTTAGAGCTACACTTTAAAGCTAAACTTTTAAAAGTAACCTTTTTTTTAAAAAAAGTGTATAACCTGGTCCTAGCATACAATTCAGTCTGAAAATCCACTGGCCGCATTACATTCTCTACATGGTTTTGTGAATATTGCAGTAACTGAATACTCCTGGAAGTACAACTGAAAAGTGAAAGTACTACTGTCGACTCAAACATACTGATTTACAGAATGCACAAGAGCTTAAAAGTACCACACCAGCAACAAAAACAAGAGAAAATGTGCTTTAGAATTCCATTCAACAAGAAACGAGACTTTGAGGTGACTGCACAAACAAGTAATGTGTGATAGTAATCAGGAGACGCAGAGCACCGGAGATGGGACATGTTCAAAACAGGACATGGTCAAATAAAATGCCATAAACCATAAATGTATGTTCAAGCTGTGTTTACTATAGACCACCAGTCCCTATGGTTACACTGCTGTCATAAAGCAGCCACAGTATGTGACATTTGACACAGAAGAGGTCAAAGCAGTTTTCCATTCCCAGCATGAGGCTTAAATCCAGGCAACTGCGTCAGATGGGCAGAATAAAAATAACAAGATAATAATCAATTTTTACTTACTTTTAATAAACAGTCCAGACCTGAATGTTAACTCTTTTTTTCTGACTTACTTTTACAAGTTTTTCTAGAAACTTCAGCCCAGACAGAGGTCAAAGGACTAGTAAAGGAAGTGCCAAATTAGCAGATGCTATAAGACCAAGCAGAAGAAAATAAATATATGGGAGCAAAGAGGGGTAATGTGAAACGAGGGTAAAACCTCAACCAAGATCAGGGACAATACCATGGCACTAGGCCAGCTGTATTTTTTACCATCTTACCATTGTCATTCAGACTTTGTCCTTATCTCATAATAGGCAGCTACAAATTGTGTTTATGCCACATTGTATTGCAGTTGACTGCCAAAAATCCCTGGTAACCTCAGAGGCATGAACAAAAGCGATTTCAATAATCTGATTGATATGTCCAGCCAGAAACGTAATAACATACCTACTAATATACAGACAAAATGAAAGGGGAAAAAAGGAGCATACTGCGACAGGCATTTTCCTGGTATGGTTTCCATCACTGCAAATTAACACAAAGCCATTCTGACTCATGACCTTTATCCAATTGAAGCATTTCTATCCTGATGGAAGTGGTCTCTTCCAGCATGACAATGCCCCCACACACAGGGCACGAGGGCTCACTAAATGGTTTGATGAATATGAAAATGATGCAAACCATATACTAAGGCCTTCAGTCACCAGATCTCAACCCAACTGAATACCGATGGAAGATTTTGGAGTGACATGTTAGACAGCGCTCTCCACCATCATCATCAAATCATTAATTATCGGAAGAATGGTGTTCATCCATCCAGTACAGTTCCCGTAGAGAATTTTGTAGAATCTATGCCAACGAGTTGTGGTGGTTCATGCTTGTCCAACACCTTACTAAGACACCTTTGTTGTTGCTTTATCCTTTAATTTGCTTGGTACATACAGATGGCTGACAAATTAAAGAAAACATCAGTGGGTCACTTGTGCTTTGGGTGGTGTTAATTTACTGTGCTGGCATGGTCTGCCTCCACTTATCCCATTAGTATGAAGCATCACTGCAACTCAATGAAACATTCTTCTGACTCATCACTTTTATCCTGATAGGAGTTGTCTCTTCTAGGATGACCAGGATGACAGCTCTGACATTCTGTTTCCCTGGTACTACGGTATATGACATTATACTTGCCTTGCCTGGCTTACTGGACCGTCATCCATTTGTCACAAAAAAATATAGTACACGTCAGAACAAATGACATCTCAAGGAGGGAATCGGAAATGCTTAACAGAAGAAAGCGAATCTAGACCATAATATCCTAACTAATTACAGGCCTATATCAAACTTGCCCTTCATGAGCAAGATACTTGAAAAGTAGTTTATAATCAGCTAAACAACTTCATAAATAAAAATGGTGTGTTAAAGAGGTTCCAATCAGGTTTTATATCTAATCAGTGTACAGAGTCTGCTCTAACTAAAATAGCCAACAACCTGCAAAAAGGTCTCACTTCTTATTCTTCTAGATTTACGTGCTGCATTCGACACAATGGACCACAGCATTCTAATCAATGGGCTAAAAAACTGGTTGGTCTCTGAATGTGGCCTTGGTTTCAAACTGGTTTCAAACATAAATTATAGGGAGACATGTTTATGTCAGCCTTGGTTATCATGTATCAAAGAAATTTGACATATCTTTTGGTACAGTATTAACTTTAAAATCTATGCTGATGATACACAGTTACACATTTCTGTTGAGCTGAGTGATATCAGTACCTTATGCTCCCTGTCTGTGCACAACTAATCAATGGATGAACAATCTTTTTTTTTTCTTAAAATTAAATGAAGACAAGACATAAATACACTTAGTTAGCCCCAAAGCCAAAAGAAATGCACTTTCTAAGAGGCTAGGAAATCTGGGTCATCAGAATAAAGAGGAAATAACAAGTTTAGACTCTGATCTAAGTTTTAAATCACACATTAGCAAGGTGACCAAAACAGCCTCCCTCCACATAAGAAATATTGTCAGACCACGCCCATGCTTTACTCAAAAGCATGCAGAAAAGCTTGTCAACTACTGTAATGCTCTGTTTACTGATCTTCCAAAAAAATCAGTTGAGAAACTACAGCTAATCCAGAACTCTGCTGCTAAACTTTAACAAAAACAGGGAAGAGACAGGACTTTAGTCCAGTTCTAGCTACACTGCACTGGCTCACGGTATCTTTTAGAATAGATTTTAAAGTCCTTTTACTTGTATACAGAGTTCTTAATGGTTCAGCACCCGTTTATATCACTTATGTCCTTTTACATCCCTTCACACACCATCAGATCCTCTACAGCAAATCTGCTAAACATTCAAATAGTCCCCCAAAATTAAGCTGGGGAAGCTGCATTTCTCCACTAAACACCCGAAGTGTGGAGCACTATACCACAGAATATCAGTGAGGCAGGTTCAGTGGACATTTTTAATCTTAAAACAACAACTTAACACATTTTCATCTGGCTTATAATAAGCAGAATACTCTTTAATCATTTACATGTTTATTATATCGATACTTTTACTCATATTCTTTTAAATTGTCTTATTATTTTACTTAATTTTCCTTTCCAAGGGGCAGTGGTAGCCCAGTAGGTTAGGACTCCAGGTTGTCAATCGGAAGGTCAGTTGTTTGAGCCCTGATTATCAGGGCTGCTGCCGCTGGGCCCCTGAGCAATTCCCCCAACCCACTGCTCGACCGAGTCACCAAGGACAGCAAAGCCAATAGAAGGGTTGTGTCAGGAAAGGCATAAAAACCTGAATCAGATCAAGACAGTGAGCGAGCCATTAAAAGGAAAAAAATACCTTTCTAATAAATAGTCTTATCCTGTTATTTATACAATCCCCCATTTTATGTTTAATTGGTTGATTTTTTGTTTTTTATTGTGTTGTTTTCCATTTCTTTATTTCCTTCTTCTTCTTCTTAAACTGTTAAATTATTTTACCTTTATAATCTTCTATCTTTGTATCTTAATTTGTGATTTAAATCCATTTTGTAGTTGTTTGTTCTTCTGCTGACATATAAAAGCACTTTGAGCTGCATCCCCTGTATGAAAAGTGCTATACAAATAAAGTTTATTATTATTATTATTATTATTATTATTATTATTATTATTATTATTATTATTATTATTATTACACACAGTTCTTCTTTTCACAGATGATTCACTCAAACATCCATATACAGGTTATTCTGAACAGCAAATGGAGCAATTAATCAGAGGGAATGACTGAATGACCATATACAAATGTTCAAACCGAGCGTCTCTTTTTAACAATTTGCTTTCCTGCAGCAGGAACTAAGCGGTGTGACTTATTAATCAGGCAGGTGATGTAGTAACACTGCAATGTAACTCTGACCGCATATTATCAGCTCAAGTGAAAAAGTCAATGTCAGAGCTCATAGATGTTAACAGGGTAGAATGTAACAAAAGGCAAGTGAAGGACTCCAGACTAGACTTCAGGGAATAACTGTGTGTGTGTGTGTGTGTGTGTGTGTGTGTGTGTGTGTGTGTGTGTGTGTGTGTGTGAGAGTGAGTGAGTGAGTGA